>ML682047.1:1883951-2033875 GCA_007922195.1 Podocnemis expansa
GACGCAGTGGAGTGGGAGGGCCTGCGTCTCCCTCCACAACCCCCCCCTTGTCTCCTGGCTTAGGAAGCGCGACCCCGCCCCTGACTCCAGACTTTGTACAGTGGCCCGCCCCGCCCGGGGGCCGGGGCTCCAGACTTTGTACAGTGGCCCGCCCCGCCCGGGGGCCGGGGCTCCAGACTTTGTACAGTGGCCCGCCCCGCCCGGGGGCCGGGGCTCCAGACTTTGTACAGTGGCCCGCCCCGCCCGGGGCTCCAGACTTTGTATAGTTGTACAGAGACATTCGGCCAGTCGGTGGGAGGGCACACCCCAGCTAACTCCCCATTCCTGCCTGTAGGAGGCACCCTCGTGACCCACCGGCCGTGCCAGACGCCTACAATAGTACCTATTTTCAAGAAAGGGAAAAAGGAGGATCCAGGAAATTACAGACCTGTCAGCCTCACCTCAATCCCTGGAAAAATTATGGAGCAGGTTCTCAAAGAATCCATCCTCAAACACTTAGAGGAAAATAAAATGATCAGGAAGAGTCAACATGGATTCACCAAGGGTAAATCATGCCTGACCTATGTCATTTCCTTCTATGATCAGATGACTGGTTTTCTGGATGCAGGAAGAACCGTTGATGTGATACACCTTGATTTTAGCAAAGCTTTTGATACAGTTTGCCACAGCATTCTCACTGGCAAATTAAGGAAGTATGGGTTGGATAGGTGGACTATAGGGTGGATAGAAAACTGGCTAGATCAATGGTTTCAGCGTGTAGGAATCAATGGTTCCATGTCTAGCTGGCAACCAGTCATGAGTGGTGTGCCCCAGGGGTCAGTCCTGGGGCTGGTTCTGTTCAACATTTTCATCAGTGATCTGGATGATGGAATAGACTGCACTCTCAGTAAATTCGCAGATGACACCAAGCTGGGGGGAACAGTAGACACATTGGAGGGCAAGGACAGGATTCAGGGAGACCTAGATAAATTGGAACAGTGGACCAATAGAAATCTTATGAGGTTCAAGAAGGACAAGTGTAAAATCCTGCACTTGGGACGGAAAAACCCCATGCACTGCTACAGGCTGGGGAACATTCAGCTAAGTAGCAGCAGTGTAGAAAAGGACCTGGGGGTCATGGTGGATGGGAAGCTAGATATGAGTCAGCAGTGTGCTCTTGCTGCCAAAAAGGCAAATGGCATACTGGGCTGTATCAAAAGAAGTATTACCAGCAGATCAAGGTATGTGATCATTGCCCTCTATTCTGTACTGGTGAGGCCACATCTAGAATACTGTGTTCACTTTTGGGCTCCCCACTACAAAAAGGACAGGGACATGCTAGAGAGAGTCCAGCGGAGGGCAACCAAAATGACTAAAGGGCTGGAGCACAAGCCCTATGAGGAAAGACTGAAAGCATTAGGCTTATTTAGTCTGCAGAAGAGAAGATTGAGGGGGGATTTGATAGCAACCTTCAACTACTTGAAGAGATGCTCCAAGGACGATGGAGCTCGACTATTCTCGGTAGTAACGGAGGACAGAATGAGGAGCAATGGTCTCAAGTTACAGTTAGGGAGATCGAGGCTGGATATTAGGAAAAACTTTTTTACTAGGCGAGTGGTGAAGCATTGGAATGAGCTGTTGAGGGAGGTGGTGAAATCTCTATCTTTGGAGGTGTTTAAGGCCTGGCTGGACAAAACAATGACTGGGATCGTTTAGTGGGAGTGGTCCTGCCTCTGGCAGGGGGTTGGACTAGATGACCTATGAGGTCCCTTCCAACCCTATGATTCTATTAATCTAACTCCAGTGTGCCGGAGGACGCTGGTTGAAAAACACTGGTTTAATCCTTATGTAGGCGATAGGGAGGGAAGAGACTCCTGTCTTCCTTCCCTGCTACTGCCTGATTGACTCTTAGGAGGGAAGAAAGAGGGGAACTCCCACCCTGGCTTACCACACTCCAAATAGGCCCCATACCAAGAAATTTGTATCCTAATTCCCATGTCCTGGCTTCCTTTCCTTTCCCTTCTGTAATCACTTGATTCCTTGCTTAGCCGAAGCCCTAATTCAAAGATATCTGCTGCATCTCACATAATCTGCTTGTGAAGGGTTTGAGAGAATGGCCCTGTTGCTTGCAGATTTCATCACCCTACCTTGCCACTTCAATCCTCATTGGGCTCTTTGGCTGAGCGCTAGGCAAGGCCACTCTGCAGCTCAACAGAGTGTTGGTTTCTCAGAAGGACACATCCAAAATGCGGGTGAGGCCACAGTGGCTCAGTCCCCAGATGGCCCTAGCTCCATCAGAGAGAGAAGTGGGTAAATTGAATGCTTGAGTGCCTACATTTGGGTCTGTTCTGCCAGGGCTGGCCAAATGCTCCAGAGCCAGACATGAGATGGGGCCTCCCTGTGGCTGCACAACAATAGTGGTCCTGGGACTCAACAACACCACTTCCTGCGTGGCACACACAAGTGCACACAGGCATACCCACATACACATGCATATGCAAAAATGAATCCACACACCCTTTTCTGAGGCATTGTGATGGAAAACGCAAGCTTGTGGGTGGTTACTACCTGATCTGGGGATCCTATTAGCTGGTGGATCTGGTTTACATTTCACATTGACTCATCCCTGTCTGTGGGTAAGAGTGCTGTGTGGGATCTGCAGGCTCAGAGTCATTCGTGGCAAAGGGACCTCTAAAATGTTAATGTTATCTCTTTTCTAGGAGCTATTCAGTCAAGGGTGGTGTCTGTTCCACACCCAGAAAAGCAGGCATAGCAGACAAGGCCTTAGCACCTTCTGGGGTGGGCACAAAGATGCTGAAGGCTCTGTCCTTGTCTCTGGAGCCATGTGTGCAATTATCTAGCAGTTGTGTGCATTGTCCTTAGCACATTGATTTAGAACATACAGTCACCCCAGTTCATCTAAGATGGAGATTATGTAACAGGGTGGCTCTAAGTGTGAGCCCACAGACAGGACCAGGGCCTGCTGCTCCCACCAGCTAAGAAATTGCACTTGACACAGACCCAGAGCCATATATAGTTGGAGCTGGAGGACCAGGGTTCCCTTCTCTCTCCCAGGTATGCCTGCAATTTATTTGGTTATGCTGTGTAATTCATATAGCTCATAGATTCCTTAAGAGGCACACCCACCCCTATCATTTCTCTCTATGGCTGCTTTGCTTTCTTGGTGAGGTTCTAGCTCTGGGAGGGTCGCTTGTACAGCAATGCCATGCAGATCTTCATTCAGAACTGTCCAAGAACTTTTCAGAACTGTCCAAGGAAACAGCAACAATATCTGCTCTCCCTAGTGCCAGGTTGCGCCTTTGCACTGTGGGACACAGCTCAGAATCTTTACTGCCCTGGGCTTGATCAAAGTCTCTCCCAAATGCAGGGGTGACAACTTCTATCTATGTGCCCCTGGAGGAGCAAGTCATCCTAAGGGGTAGGTGGAGACGGGGTCCTGGGTAGCTCACTCTGAACTGGGTTATGGAGCTGCCTGGTGCCCTGTATGGAGCTGACTGTCTCTTTTCTGTGTCTCTGGAAGCAAAGTCCCAGAAAGAGCTCTGCAGGGATGGGTGTGGTCCTGTGATGCCCTCCCTCCCCACATGTTGCTGTGTAGGTGGCATGGTCTTGCCCTAAACCTAGGACATTCCATTCCCTGAGCAAATGTTTCACATGGGACATTCCTACCATTCCTTTTCCTCCCTCTGGGCCACTGCACTGCAGTTACCCAGGAGCTGCCCAAACAGATCGTGCACCACACCATTAGTAGCGGAAGCACACAGGCAAGCAAGCATGCGAATAAATGAGCAGGTGTGATGGAGTGCCCCTGGAACAGTGCTCTTGACCTGGTCAAGACTCCAGTGCCGCAGCCCTAACTCTACACCTTCACCTAGACACAGTCCTAAGCTGCAATTTAAAAACTGAGCAAATGCTCAGTGCTTAAAAACTGCAGCAAAACAATTCAAAATGAATCAACTGACCTCATGAGAAGGCAGGTATTTGACAAAATGTTAATGCAGGTGGGCAAAGTGAAGTACTGCACCCTAATAATGGACTACTCTGCCGACATTCATCATGGTGAAAAGATGTTATTTACAGTAAGATTTGTGGATGACGAAG
Organism: Podocnemis expansa; assembly: GCA_007922195.1. Lineage (NCBI taxonomy): Eukaryota > Metazoa > Chordata > Testudines > Podocnemididae > Podocnemis > Podocnemis expansa. Next base: position 1,888,050 of record ML682047.1, read on the forward strand.
GTGGCTCTATCCAAGTAAAGGAACACTTTATCTCTTTCTAGTCTGGGGATGACTGCTGGAAAACTTCCAACAGAACTGTTTATAAATATTTTGGAAAAGAATAAAATAAACCTTCAGGACAGCTGCAGCCAAGGCTATGACAACAGTGCAAATATGAAGTGAAGAAGCAGTGGCATCCAGGCAAAGATCCTTATACTGAATGCATGAGCTTTCTTTGTGCCTTATGGCTGAAATTCCCTCAGTCTGGTTGTATCGGATGCACCGTCATCTTCTTTAGATTCAGTATGTCTTGCTGGAGTACTGCAAAAGATTTATAGCCTTTTTCAGCACCAACTATCAGATGGGACATCCGCACACAGACAATGTTACAAATTTGACCATAAAGCTGCTTTCAGTGGTTCTCAGCCTTTTGCAGGCTATGACACACATGACGGTCAAATCCAGCAATCTCTCCATGACACACTTACCACTGTGTGTGGAGACACAGTAATGTGTCCCAGCAGTGGTTCAGAACCACTATGCTAACTGGCACTCACTGGGACAACTGCACTAATAGCATAAGGCCAGCGAGGTACCAGATGACTGAGGTTTACAATGCCCTGATGGAAGTGGTTCAGTTGAGTTAGAGGCCAGCATCTGACATGAAGCTCAAGGTGTGGCAAATCAAATAGGTGACTTCAAATTTTTAGTCTCACTTGTGGTTTGGTGAAATATCCTGTTCTAAGTAAACATTTTAAGCAAAACATGAAAAACTCAGTCAATGGACATCCTGACCGCCGTTACTTTGGTGAGATGCTACCTTGATTTCATTGTGGCCTACAGAGACAAGGGATTTGAAGATGCCATCACTGCTGCCAATGAAATGATGAAAACCTTGAGTCAAGCCTGTCTTCACAGAAACTCATATTTACTGCAAGAAGAGACTGTTTGGTTATGAGGGCAGAGATGAGGTGATGGGAAGCAGAGGAAAAATTCAGGAGGGAGTTCTTTTGCTCGCTTCTTGACACTGCTTGCATGTCCCATGAAAGAGAGGGTCAGAGAAATGAAAAACCATAAAAAGACCTGAGGATGTTTTTTTTGTTTGTTTTGTTTTTAAATAATGTTAGTAAGATCCGGTGGTCAGGAAAACACTTGAACAATTGTGTGGACCTTCACCAGATGCTAATGCATGGGGAATTTTTGGACATCAATGATGAAGATAAATATGTTGAATTGGACAACATTCTTCATATTTTGCTATATGGGAACCACTCTATACTTCGTCTTCCAGTTCATTAATGATGCAGAGCTAAAGGACACTTTTCCTAATGTTCCTAACATTAGGACAGCAGCAATGAGAGCCTGACATCACTAGCTACTTTATCTGTTGAAAATGTTATTGGCCAGTCTTTGGATCTCTCTGACACTATACTTGAGTTCATGAGGGCAAAGGCAGGAAAATTGACCTTCTGAAGTTCAGGACATGGGTTATCAGTCTAAGGCTCTCACCTGGTGCAAGACTATTTAATACTGATCCACCTATTGTTGGTACTGAGTTTAATTTCATGGCATTAGTACCTTGCAGTTATTCTAAAAATTAAAGACTTACCTCCCTCACTGCTGGTCTCTAGAAGATGACCTTCCCCGCCTCCATGCCCCACTGCAATCACGTTCCTTGGTTGGGGCTGACTTAGCTTAGAGAAAACAAATTATTTTTTATTTGCTTACAGATGGCACAAGTAAACAGGTTTACAAATCCTAGTATGCAAATTCATTATCTTATATGACAGGGATAAATTGTGCATGCAAATCATTCATCAAAGTCATGAAATGGCCTACAAATGCAGTGAAAAATGTGGCATTAAAAATTTAACAAATGAGGAATGGGGTTGCTGAATACACTTTTCACTTGTTCTAGGACTGGCTCTGCAAATGGAATCAGAGTGCAGGCACCTGAACTAGAATCTCTTGTGGAGTCCAATAGATAGGATTCTCCATAAGGAGGTACGATCAAGAAGTTTGCTGGACCAAAGATGAGGTTGGGTGGCTCAATGCCTCAGTTGAGGGAACAATCTGACAAAGCCTCTGGGTTTAGTGTCAGGTTGGGACTGGCAGCAGAGAGAAAAGCAGAACCGCTAGTGATTCACCAATTAACTCTTGTCCCCACAAAGAAGGCCTTTGTGGTGCTGGCAAATCTAGTGCATGGGTCTGGCAGTCCCAGCCCTGCAAAGGTCAGCATTTAGTCAGGCCTGGTTCTATTTTGTGCAGGAGGTTGGACTAGATGATCTCCTGAGGTCCCTCCCAACCCTCATTTTCTATGAATCTATGATCCGGAGTTGCAGAAATCTAACTCAGTGCCAGCTACCAAGAGAGAGGAGGCCCCCACAGGACTGCAGGTGGGGGAGCCAGGAGAGGATCCTGCCCCATCAAAGGCAAAGACACAGTAAAGGGAGCCTTGTGTGTCAGCTGGCCAACACTGACAGCAAGGCAGTGCTCGTCCCTAGGCTGCCTGGGAAGGTGCCCAGGAGCGAGCTGGCAGTGAGGGAAGGAAGGGTCCTCCCTCTGCTTTTAGCAGTGCTGTCATATGGCTCCCCCTTCCTTTAACACCTGTTCTGAATCTCTGATGTGCGGAGCTGATGGCAAGAGGCAGGTGATTGCGAGATTGCTAGCTCCTCACCTCTGGCTTCCTGGCTTTGTGCAGACACGTGGGGGTCTTTGAGGCTTCTGAGCAGTTCTGCCTTGCTAGGCCATGTACCATCTGTGGAGTCCCTGCCTCAGCAATGCCAGCTGGCTGCGCGGACATAACAGCAGGGGCCTCTGTGCAGGAACTCAGTGGCTTTTCTGAAATGAGTGGAAGCCAAGACAAAACTCAGCCTTTTGAAAGGCCTCTGGTCCTGCTTCCAGGCTGCACCTCCCAGGAGGTGGCTGTCAGGTCAAGAGAAAGGCTGAGGGAGCTGAGGGCTAGCATAAAATGACCTTTTTGCCCTTCTAATTCTAGGCTTCCTTAGGGCCTAGGCAGGTGCCTATGGGCTACTGTACAGCCCAAGTTTGTTAGAACACAGAGCAGTCTAGCTGTTCTTCCTGCCACTGTTCACATTTCTGGAGTGTCCCTGCATTGGGTGCTGCCTAGAAGAGTTGAGGTAGGGCCACCTATGATGCTGGGTGGATTCCCTAGTGGGGCATTTTGCCTGCTTTGCACATCTGGGCTAAGAAAGGGGGCACATGAGGGATCAGGGAATGCTCAACCAGCTGTGAATCTCCAACTTCCAGGTCAGTTTTCAATGCACAGCCTCTGTTGCTGTTATTGGATCAGTGCCTCTGGCTTGCTGTACTGATGTTGAAACCCAAATTTGGGTGGGCTCTGGCTAGTGATGTAGTGTTTTGGACTACCTAGGGTCATTGGGGTTGTCATGGTGATAAATGGGAGGGTTATTTAGGTGCCGTCTGTCTTGTCCTATCTCAGTTCTCTTTCAGTAAAGACTCTACGCAGTTCTGAATATGCTGCCTCTCATTATTGGATTATAATTTCTATTAAAACTCCACATCTGGCGACGGAGGATGGGATACGTGATGGAGTTGGCTATCTTCAACAATCCTGGAAACTATGGAAACCAGAATGCAATGTAAGAAGCAAAACTTTATTTACTGCTTGCATGGGGGTTGGGTTGTAACTGTGAAAGCTGATCTGTTTGCCTAAGGGCTAGCTGGCTATTCTGAAAGCTGACCTGCCTGCTGTTAAGTACAAGTAAAGAGACAAACAATAACCACAAGAGGGCATCATGGCTTTACTTACTACAACCCTCGAACCATTTGACCATTCAGCAGATTCATGGCAGACACATAAGGCCCGATTTCAAAATTTTGTAATAGCAAATGATATAACTAATGAGAAGAAGGTACCAGTTTTTCTAACAGTCATTGGAGTTAAGACTTATAGTTTGCTATGTGATTTGCTTTATCTGGAGAAGCCAGAGCAGAAACCTTATGGGGACCTAGTGAAAGTTCTGGGAGCTCATTTTTCCCCGAAGCCACTAGTAATTGCAGAGAGGTATAGGTTTTACCAAAGGAACCAAGGTGAAGGTGAATCAGTTGTACAGCTTGTAGCAGCTCTGTGGAAGCTGGTGGCACACTGTGACTTCAAGAACATGTTAGAGGAAATGCTGCATGACAGGCTGGTGTGTGGCCTGCACAGTGAATCAACACAGAAACGCCTATTGACTGAAGGTGAACTCACCTTGCAGAAGGCTGTGGAAATTGCGGTCTCCATGGAATGCATCACCCAAGACATGCAACAGATCAGGGTCAGCATGCATAAAGTATTCCCACAACCTACCCACAGGGCACCTGGGAGACAGGAACATTACTGGTGTGGGAAGGAGGGTCACCTTGCATCAGAGTGCTGGTGTAAGGAACTACTGTGTTGAAAATGTGGTAAGAGAGGGCACATCGAACCTGCCTGCACAAAAAAGGAAGGATGAGCCAAACAGAAGAGGCAGACCTGAGAAAAATGGGCTGTTGGTTCGGTGGACTAAGAGGGAAATTCTGCATGCAGTAGAGCAGAATACAGGTGACCATAGTGACACTGAATCGGAAGATGAAGATTCCTTCCATGTTTTGTCTATAACAGCTGGCCCACATAAATTCTGGGTGACACCTGTGTTGGAAGGCAAACTTGTACACATGGAACTGGACACTGGCACAGCCGCTTCATTAGTTTCTAACATTGTGTATGAGAAGGACTTTAGACATCTGCCACTTAAGCCGACAGTAGTCGTTTTGAAGACATATACTTGGGAGACTGTTCACCTGTTGGGTACTATTGATGTGAAAGTAGAACTCAATGGATAGACCACAAAGCTACCACTGTTTGTGGTAAAGGGGAATTACCCAGCCCTAATGGGAAGGTCTTGGATTAGGAAAATTCAACTTGACTGGTCACAAGTGCATCAATTGACTAAAGAAGAAATGAGTCTAGCAGTGTTACTAATGAAACACGCTGCTGTTTTTGGTGAAGACTTAGGCAGCATGAATGGAATCACTGTGAAATTAAATATAAAGCCTGATTGCCAACCAAAATGTTTGAGGGCCAGGATGGTGCCATTTGCCATCAGACCCAAGGTGGAAGAAAACTTGGAGCGGATAGTCAAGGAGGAAGTCTTAGTGCCAGTTACTCACAGCCAATCAGCACACCCATTGTCCCAACAGTGAAGAAGGATGGCTCCATTCGGATTTGTGGAGATTTCAAGGTCACTGTCAACCCAGTGTTATGTGCAAAGCAATATCCTCAATGCAGGGAAGAGGATATCTTTGCAGGTTTGGCTGGAGGACAAAAATTTAGCAAGATTGATTTGAGTCAAGCATACTTACAGATGCCTGTTGAAGAAGAATCTCAAGAGTTGTTGACAATCGTAACACATGAAGGGTTGTACAGATACTGTCATTTACTTTTCGACATTACTTTGGCCACAGCCTTGTTCCAAAGGGCAATGGACCAGATTTTGAGCAGTTTATCAGGAGTACAGTGCTATCTGGATGACATCCTGGTCACTGGCAAAAATGAGGAGGAACACCTTACGAACTTGGAAGCTACTCTGCAAAGACTGGAAGAGTATGGTCTACATATTCACAGAGACAAATGTAAATTTTTCCAGCCCTCAGTTGAATATTTAGGACATATAATTGATGCTGATGGTCTCCATAAGTCTCTGGCCAAGGTTAAGGCTATTGTGGATGCTCCACTACCTCAGAATGAAAGCCAACTTTGCTCTTTTTTAGGGTTATTAAACTATTATGGAAAGTTTATTCCACAGTTAGTGACACTTCTGAAATGCCTACATGAGCTTCTTGGGCGAAAAAAGGCCTGGAACTGGACTGAAGCCTGTGATGTTGCATTTAACGAAGCTAAATGCTCATTGGTAAACTCAAAGGTTCTGACATATGTTGATCCATCTTTGCCCCTACAGTTGGATTGTGATGCCTCCCCTTATGGGGATGGGGCTCGGGCTCTTTTGTCACATATTATGCCTTCTGGTGAAGAGAGGCCTATCGCTTTTGCTTCACGCTCCCTGACCAAGGCAGAAACTAACTATGCCCAAATTGAACGCGAAGCACTGGGCATTGTTTTTGGCATTTGGAAATTTCACCAGTACCTGTGGGGAAAGAAGTTCACACTTGTCACTGACCATCGACCCCTGACATCAATTTTGGGGCGACACACAGGCATCCCACATTTGGCTGCTAGTTGGATGCAACGATGATACTTTCTGGATACACATATGAAATCAAGTATAGGCAATCCTCTTTGCATTGCAATGCTGATGGCCTTTCAAGGCTACCCTTACCAGCATGTCATCAAGATCAGGTTCAGGAAGGAATCTTTTACTTTGAACAGGTGGAAAACACACGTGTCACGGCTACTCAAGTGAGGAAAGTGACACGGGTTGACCCAGTACTCTCACAAGTTATGGATTTCGTGATGCATGGAACATTCTTACCTGACTCTCAGGTCTCACCTGACCTCTGGCCCTATATGTTTAGGAGGGCAGAGCTATCGACCCAATCTGGGTGTTTGTTGTGTGGTATGTGTGTTATTATCCCACCTTCATTAAGACCATGTTTGTTGGAACAGCTCCATTCAAGTCACTGTGGCATAGTGTGCATAAAAGAAATTGCATGGAGCTATTTCTGGTGGCTGGGCTTGGATAGGGCCATCGAAGAAACAGCTAGATCTTGTACCTCATGCCAGAGCGTCCGGTATGCACCTCAGTTGGCACCTCTTCACCCGTGGGATTGGCCCGAAAGACCATGGCAATGTATCCATGTTGATTTTGCTGGCCTATTTGAAGGATGTCTGTTTTTAATTGCTGTGGACGCCCATTCAGAATGGCCAGAAGTCTCTGTAACACAGTCCACTACTATGGAAACCACTATCCAGACCCTGCATGGCTTTTTTAGTCATTGTGGTCTTCCAGAACAGCTGGTGAGTGACAATGGACCTCAGTTCATTTCTCAGGATTTTGAAACTTTTATGAAGGCCAATGGAATACATCACATCAGGTCAGTACCGTATCATCCTTCCACCAATGGACTCGCTAAAATGTTCATACAGACTATGAAGCAAGCTCTAAAACCTGCAAAGGGATGTTCACCTCTTCAGAAGCATCTGGACAATTTCTTGTTGTCCTACAGAAACAATCTGCAGGCTACGACTAAGGCACCTCCAGCTTTTCTTATGATGGGATGGCAGTTGCGCTCTTGCTTTGACTTGTTGAAACCACAAGACATACAGCAAATGGTTCAACGCCAACAGCAGGACCAGATCAGCAGACATTCACCAAGAACAAAGGACCGCACCTTCAGTATTGGACAGCCTTTTCTTGCTCTAAACTATGCTTCAGGAGCTAAATGGGTTCCAGCAACGGTCATTGCCCAGACAGGACCTGTTTCCTACTCTGTCCAGACAGCGAATGGCCTACTTTGGCAATGGCATGTAGATCAGTTGCTTCTCCATCATACCCATCCAGAAGATTCATCTTCAGTGGATGTACCTGACTTCACCCTTACAGATGATACAACATCAGAGCATGAAACAACTGTTCATGTCTCTTCTGCTCCAGCCACCTCTTCAATGCCTTTGGCCTTCCTGGACCAACCAGACACAACATCTTCTCTGGTGCCAGCTACTTCCCCAGTATCTGTAGTCACCCCACCACCAATACCACCTTGTGGTGAGGGCACACCAGAAGTTCACCATAATCCATCTTGAGACAGAAGGCCTCCTGATCAGCTGGATCTTTAGCTAGTGGTGACCCCCTCTTCATTGGGCAGAATAATTCTCCGGGGGTTCGTCGGAGATGGGGCAGTCTACCCTCATCTCCTAGCTTAGTCCTTATTCTTTCCGGGGTGGGGAGGGCTTTATTTTTTCCGGGGGAGGGAGGGCTTTTTCATTAGAGGGGGAGGAATATGTGGAGTTTTGAACAACCTAGGGTCATTGGGGTTGTCATGGGGATAAATGGGAGGGTTGTTTGGGTGCTAGGGATACCTGTCTGTCTGCTCCTCTCAAATCAGTTCTCTTTGAATAAAGACTCCTTCTTCTTCAAGTGCTGCTCAGATACATTCAGTAATAGGTATCTCCGTGCCAGACTGCCTGATTGGTCAGAACTTTTTGCCCTAGCCTGTCAAAAGAGGGCAGGCGGACACTGCCCCCAGTGCTACCCTGTGGCTATATATGTGGCCACCACCCGGCCCCTCCCCAGTTTAATTTCTTCCACCTTAGCATCGGACTGTGGAACTGCCCGCTCCTTGTGATTTGCAGACAGCCTGTTTGTTTGCTTTATGAGCCTTTCGCTCAACTGGGAGCACCTATTCATCGACCTAGTTCCACCAAAGAAGGTTTCCCATCTCGGGCCGGAACATTGCGCTCCTACGCCATCCACCATACCAGGGCTTTAACCCTGTGCCAAATACAGCAAGGCCTTCCCGTGGGATGATTCCCATGAGAAGTGCCTCCAGTGTCTGGGTGAAAGCCATTTGGTCACCACTTGCTCTATCTGCCTGTCCTTTAAACCACAGACAATCAAGGACAGGGAGCAAAGGCGCAGTGCCCTGGCCTCTGAGCAGGCTCAGCACTCTTCCTCCGAAGCATTGGGGTCTCCTGCAGTACCAGTTCGGCACTGGAACCCACCCGGCACCGTGCTGATAGGGGATGCAGGACCAGCTCGGTACCGATTTTGGTACTGTGGTGCTGGCACAGCTCTGCGTCTTCAACATGGGGCTCCCTTGGGACCAGTCAGGGTCGGTACGAATTCTGACAACCCCGGAGGCAGTCGAGGCAGCGAGGGCGCTCCTCCTACTGCCTATGCCTCCCTCTCCACTGCCCACTAGAAGGGGAAAACCAGTCTTCATTTTGAAGGTCTGGGCGCAGCACAAACGGCACCATTCCCCTTCTCCGCTACCAGGGCTGGACTCCCAGACAATGGAGCCTGCCACCCCTTTGAGTCCCAGTGTTGTAGAGCCGTCCCCCCAGCACCATATCACCCTGCTGTCCCTTGTACCACCCCGAGGGTCCCAAGACGCTTCCCCCTCTTCCAGCCCAGTGGAAGGGGCCTCAAAGGGCTACAAACGGCCCCGGCACCGGCCCTTGCCGCTGTTGCCCTTCTGGTACCGCCCCCACAAATGGTCCCTGCAGGAGACCCCTGTAACCACGCTGGTACCACCCCATTTGGCACCAGTGAGAGCTTTAAACCTGGTACCGTGCTCTTACATGGGGATCTATCGGCGCATTTTGATCTCCTGCACTGTATCTCAGCCCACATGGGAATGGAGGTTCAATCCTCCGAAGCGGCCACTGACACCCTTTTTGGGCCAGTGTTCTCTTTGGTGGAACGAGTCACGGTTCCCCTCCACCCCAGCATTTGGGACTTGGCCTTGTCTCGCTAGTGAAACCTGGGTTCCATCTCCCTAGTTTCAGATATGGCAGGCCTCAAGTACAGGGTCCTGGGGTCAGAATTCCCTTCTTTCACCCACCACCCAATCCTACCTCCTTCGATGGTGGAGGTGGCCATAGGGCTGGGACAGGCTACCCGTGATCCCCTTCTGACATCAAGGGATGCAAGGGAGTTAGAATTACTGGGTTGCAAGGCATAATCCTCCTCGGCCTTCCAGTTGCAGGTGGCGAATAATCAGGCCCTGATGAGCAGGTATATGCTGGATGTTGGGGAGTCAATAAACAAATTCAGACATCTACTCCCACTAGAGGCGAAGGAAAAGTATGATGCCTTTCTTGAGGAGGGTAAAATAGCCTCCCAGGACCATCTCTTGTCAGCCTGGGATGCAGTGGATACGACGGCCTGCACTATGGCCTTGGCTGTAAGCCTGCACCTCATAGCATGGCTGTGGGAAGCCAGGGTGCCCCCAGCCTCCCAACAGGTGGGCTTTGATCTGCCCTTCAGCAGTGATGACCTTTTCCTGCCAGAGACCTTGGCCGTCTTGGGTACCACTTGTGACCCCCGAGGAGAGTTAAAATATCTCAGCCTGCTTCCAGTGGGGCCTCTTCCACATCCTCCGGCCCCGTAAGACCTGATAGTAAACCAACCCCCCCGCTTCCAACAGCTGCTGGTGAGGACTTAATCCTCACCACCACCACTTCAGTTCGAAATCCAGCTACGGGACCTTCCTGTCAAGGTTGCTCCACCCACAACTCTGAGGAGGGATCCCGACCGGCTAATCAGCAGTATTGATCATAATCAGCCAGACTCATTGTCAATCACCTTCTCTAAACCTGTGGAGTGCCCACTGACGTGGGACCCTCCCTACGAGCTGACAGGCAGCCCTCCCCTCCCTCTCTTTCTCTTTCTCTGTGAGAGTGGGCGGTTCAGAGGTTAAGCAGCCTCCTCTCCTTCAGGGAGGACCAAGGTTTAACCCCATATTCATACCCTCTCTGTTGATCCTAATACTTCCAATAACCAAGAGGACTCGACCCTCTGATTCTCCAAGCCTCCTCTACTACTGTAGTGGACAGAATGGAGGCCTGTGGTCTGAACCCATGTGGGCAATCCCTAACTCAGCGGTTCCCAACATTTTCTCTGCCGTGGCACATCTTGCTACCTTTAATTGATTTGAGGCACACCACCATATGGTTTCCAAATGAACTCATGAATATTCATGAACCAATTATCCAATCCTGAGGTCTTTGAGTAGTTCTTCAAAAAATTTTATGGCACACCTGCTCAGACCTGCTGGCACACTTGTGTGCCATGGCACACCGATTGAGAAACACTGCCTTAGCTAATGGTTCTGACTCCCAAGGGGCTACCATGTCCTTGTACCCGACACTCCGCCAGGGAGGAAAAGCCCCCCTTTCCCCCCTGTTTCCTCATGCTGTGACTCCCTTGCCCTTTCCGGGACACATAAGGCATTCATGGAACACACTCTAAACATCGAAGTGTGTACTGCCTCACCTATGCCCACTCCCAACTAAACAGGGTCTTCCCCCATGGGTGCCATTTCCATACCCAGGAGCTACGCTCACACACGCTTTCCCATGGGGAAGGTCTTATTCTATCTTTCGAAACAGATGTTCTGAAAACCCTTCATCAGCTCTTGCATCCCCTCCCTTGGAAGGTGCTCACTTCCCTATCCCCAAGGTTGGGGGGGTGGCCTCCACTCTTTCTCATTTGCTGCCCTAACTTGCCCTTCCCCTATGTCACCAGCGGAATTAGCTGGTGCTTAAATACAGCTCGCATCCAATCAACCTCCCCTCCAGGGTTCTAAGGTATATGCTTCCACCTCAGGGGTACTCCAACCCCCACCCCCTTAACCCATGGAGCAGGCAACCCATCCTCGCCTGCCAAGTACCAGACAAAAATGCCAGAGGTCAGCCACCAGATGCAACCGTTTGGCCAATTGTTTGTGGTTTCCATGTGGGAGATGAACCCTCTGGTACTCACTACTACCAGCTGATCCACAGCTTGGGTGAGCCCACTCGGGAAGGGTCACATTAACGGGGCCTCCACTGTTTTTTCTCTACCCTCCCTTTCCTCGTACGGGAAAGAGGCTACGTTAACTAATAATGATTCACCTCCCCAAGTGCCCCTGGGCCATTGATCACTGTTTCCTGGCTTGTGCCCTAAAGTCAGAACCTCCATATACGGGGTTTTGCCCCCAACAAAGTGGACCTGTGCCACTTTCCTTTCTGTCAGAAAGGCCAGCGTGGGGCCCACTGGGCTTGTGGGTGCCCCCAGTCCTCGTCCTCGGGAGTGTACTCTCTCTCTCTCTCTCTCTCTCTCTAAGGTGGCCACTCCCTTCCTCTCAAATCAGGAGATCCTCAGATCACAGAGAACCAGAGAAGATGACATAATAATATCAATATCATCCAGATCCCACACCTTTGCCATTTGGTCAAAGGTAGAGAAACTCGCCCCTCTGACTCCCTTATTACACTCACAATCACTGCTCGGTCCCACCATATTGGTTCAGAGACCATCCCTGTAGGCGGAGTATAAGTCTGGGCCCAATCATTGTTTCCTAGAGTCTCATCCAGCGGTTTCTCTCACGTAGCTCACCCTTCAGGGACGGCCTTAGCACCCCAGTGACCCCAGCCTAACTCTGGGAGACTCTAGCTTAGGAGTTCTGCGAGTACAACTTCTTCCTCCACACGATCTGAAGTTCTTCTAGCCTTAGTAGTTGCGACTTGGTATATTATACTTCTGTCCTAAACAACTACTGGGGGGTTTTCTCACTTGATAGAGCTCACATTAAACCCACCCCCAAATTCCTATCAGTGATCAGGAATTCAGGAACTAACTGACCCTTGATAGAACTCACCTTTCTGGGTAAGGTCTAATAACAACAATAGCATGTTCATAGAGGACACCTCAGATAACCAGAAGTGTCTAAAAAGAAGTTGGCTGGATGTGCCCCATTGGGGTGGCGTACCCTCGCTCCACTCCTTTCGGAGGAGACTTCCTCCTCCTCTCGTACATCTCGATTCTCTCTCAGCCCTGTCTCACATGGGACCTCAAACTTGATACATACCGCTGTGTGTCTCTAGGCTTAAGGTCAGTACCATACCAGGGTGGATCCTTCCTGGTGGTATGAGGTTACATAGGCCAAAGTGTGTTTGGTCCTGTAGGCTGTGGGGACTGGCATCCAAGCTGATCACACTCATGAGCTTACCCCTCGGGTGTCGCCTTATTGCGATCAGCTCCTCGTCCCTATATTCCTTCAGTCGCTTACCAGCCGCTAAATGCATTAAAAAAATATAGGGGGAAAATAGCAATAATACCATTTCCTTGTGCCCTTGCAAGGTTACAGATTCTGACAGCCCACATCAGAAGGGTCCATCACAGTGTTATCAGTAAACTCACGTAGGCCTGGGATATATTCCTCAGGCCCATAGGAAGTCCCAACTGTGTCTATCTTATATAGTGTTGTAGGGTGGGTCAAGCATCTGGCTTTCCCCATGCCGATCCGGGTGCATCACTTATAAGTGTGCTGTACAAGGTCATCAGCAGTTGCCTTCGGTCTTTCTTGTTCCTTTTTAAACTAGGATGAAATAAACTCTCTTAGATCCTCCCCACCCACTCCTGGTAGCTCATCCCTCCTGTGGAACACTGAGTGAGCCAGATTCACATACCCATCTGGCCCATGACCTGCATATGCTTTACACTGCTGGACTGAGGGAGAGATGATATACCTCCTTTCCACCACTTATTGCAGTGTTGGTAACCACCATGGCCAGCCTGGAAGTCCTAAGGAATTATGCCAACACGTGTTGCTGCCAGAACACTAAATCCTCTGGCCTCCATACACCTCTGCCAGTACCATCTCAGGTAGAGCAATTAGAAATACATTCCTCGACCATAACAACGATGTGTTGGTACCACACTTATGCGTCAGGTGACCTCAGGCCGCCCTGTCCACGCACTTCAATTGCTGCTCGGCCAAACTGGGCCTACTTCTCTCCACTGGGTTAGGTCTTTCAATCCCAGGCTACCCTTGCCTGGATGAAGGTCCTTAGGTCAATCCCCTAGATCGCTTGAGGACCTCGCTTGTTGGACAACTACCCATGTTGGAGATATGCTATGCTGAAGGCGGAAGAGCCAACTCCACCCGCCATCCATCAGCATGGCTAGCAGTCACCTATTACTGAATCTATCCGAGCAGCGCTCGAAGAAGACCGGTGGGTTACTTACCAGTAACCGTCCTGCTTCGAGATGGGCTGCTCAGATTCATTCAGAACCCTCTCCCCATCCCCACATTTGGAGTTGGCAACTCCTAGGAACTGGGGAGGGGCTGGGCGGCGGCCACATATATAGCCACAGGGTGACGCAGGGGGCGGTGGCCACCTGCCCTCTTTTGACAGGTTAGGGCAAAAAGTTCCGACCAATCAGGCACTCCAGCATGGAGACACCTATTACTGAATGAATCCGAGCTGCCCATCTTGAAGAAGGATGGTTATTGGTAAGTAACCCACCGTTACACAGCTCTGAATATGCTGCCTCTCTTTATTGGATTATAATTTTCCCTAAAACTCCACAAGTGAGAACTGGAATTCCCGTAGTGCCACAGATTTTGTTACAACATAACATCTTGATGCTATTTCCATTGAAATCCATGGGGAAAACTCCCTCAGTGCACTGGGACCAGTGTCCGGATCCAAACCGCTGGTGGCACGCAGTACTATTCATGAGTGCTGCCCAGAGGAGAATTTAACCCGCACACTTTATATTTCCCACAAGGTGCAACATTTCCAGCATTAGCTCTCTTCCCACACTAAGGCACTGTTGCATTTCTTCCCTCTGCGCCTTTTGCTGATTGGCACACCACATCCCAGTGCTGGCTTCACAGACTCATAGACTCTACGGTCAGAAGGGACCAGTATGATCATTTGCCTCCTGCACAACACAGGCCTGCCAGGAAATGCTCTCCAGGGATGCCCTTTAGAGCAGCAGTTATATCAGGCAAACTGAATAGCGGGAAAGTTATAGAGAGGGCCTTTCCAAGCAATATGGCCTTATGTAACAACAACAACAAAAATCCCTTCTCCTACAGGGTACTATCCTCCCTGAAACCCTCACACCTGGAGGAGTGGTGTGTTTGAGAGGCAAAGACCAATGGCTATCAGATCTCAGGCTGCTCTGCCCAGCTAAAGATGCTGGGGCTGTCCTTTCCCATGTTTGAGCATCTGCTCCTAGAGCCCTCCCTCTCCCATCAGAAGGACAAGACAAGCTGGAGTGCCCTAAGATATAACCGCATCTGCTCTGATCCCTCAGACAGAGACAGACATCTTGAGGATCTCTATCAAGCATTCTTGAAACTACAGTACCCAGCTGGGGAAGTAAGAAAACAAATTGACAGAGCTAGACAGGTTCCCCGAAGTCATCTACTACAGGAGAGGCCCAAGAAAGAAAGCAACAGAACACCACTAGTCACCACATACAATCCTCAAGTCAGACCTCTGCAAAAGATCATTAAGGACCTACAGCCTATTCTAAAAGATGATCCCTCTCTCTCTCAAGCATTAGGAGACAGACCACTCCTTGCCTATAGGCAGCCCCCTAATCTTAAACAGATACTCACCAGCAACTACAGATCTAACAACAAGAACACTGAAGCAGGCACACACCCTTGCAAAAAACCACGCTGCCAAGTCTGCCCACATATCTACACAACAGACACCATCATAGGCCCTAATCAAGCCTGCTACTCCATCAAAGGCTCATTTACCTGCTCATCTACTAATGTGGTCTATGCCATCATGTGCAAGAAATGCCCCAACACCTTATATATTGGACAAACAGGACGATCGCTCCCTAAGAGATTGAATGAGCACAGAGCTGATATCAGAAATCAAAGAACAAAGAAACCAGTTGCTGAGCACTTCCATCTTCCTAATCACTCGATGATGGATTTGTTAACGACTGTCGTTAGAGATGTACCTGGGACATCAAGACTCCAAAAAGAGAAACAGCTGAACTCGAATTAATATGCAAACTAAATTCTGTGAAAGCAGGACTCAATCGAGATTATGGGTTCTTTTCACATTACAAAGGGTAATTTGACTTCAGGCTTCCCATTCTTTAAGCCTGTAAACTGCTCTGATTTGCTGTTACTTTATGACCTGATCCTATGTTTTACACCCCCTTGCATTTAGTTTCATTCCTTTCTGTAAGTTCACCCATCTTCGAAGCATCTGAGGAAGTGGGATCTTCTCCCACGAAAGCTCATGCAAAAAATAAATCTGTTTGTCTTAAAGTGCCACACAACTGCTTGTTGTTTTTTTTCTCTGGAATAGCATCTGCTTACCATTAGAATTAGTGTCTAGGCTGCTTGGAAATGTAATGAATTCAACTTCTCAGGGACTGAGTTAGCAGGAAGTAAGCTGGAGACAGCACAGTTGGAAAGAGAACTCAGCAAGACAGTAAAAGGGCACTTGGGCAGTTCAAACAATTGAGTCCTGGCAGTTCGTCAGCCTAGTCCCTAAAGGCCAGTTAGTGTGTTTGTGCGGGGACAGAGCAACATCATTTAGCATAACTAGCAATCTCAGCTCAGGCATAAGAGGGTGGAGCAGATCACGAATGAGGATATTCGTAGATGCCAAGGCCAAGTGGGACCACTGTGGTTATAGTCTGACCTGCTGTACAGCACAGGCCAGAGACCTGTCCCAGAATAACTCCTTTTGAATTTGAGCAGATCTTTAAAAAACACATACTCAGCATTCAACCTTGATTTTAAAATGGCCAGTGATGTAGACTCCATCATGAAGCTCAGTTAATTGTTCCAGTGGTTAATTACCCTCATATTATTGTCTGCTGCTGCTATTATTTGCAGGGCTGTTGGGTAGGTCATGAATATAACCAGAGCTGTAACGCGGTGTTTTGCTGCCTAGGGTGCGTTCCAGTCGGAAGGTGCCCCTTCCCATTAGCAGCATTTAAAACCAGTGCCGCAAAGCCACTCCTTTAATAGAGCAGCTCCATTGAGCCACTCTGTGCCGCCCTGGGCTTTGTCCCATCAGCCCCACCATAGTTACAGCTCTGAATACAACAGCAGGAGCCCGCCAGTCAGGATGGAGGAGCATCAACATGTCTATGGGAGACACAGGACTGGAATAGTGGGTAATAATAAAGTCCCACTGGCCAAGATAGGGGAGCTGAACGTATAAGTGTGCAGAGCATGTCCCTCTGACATTCCTGGTTTTAGCTAGTGCTGTCAGCCCTTTTCTTCTGAGTGCACTAAAATCCACCACCTCCATTAAACAGAGAGGGGGACACTATGAATGTTTGGCCACTCACAGCTAAACTTGCAGTTAAACCAAGAAGTCTAGAGCAGGGGTCTCAACACACGGCCCCTGGGCCGAATGTGGCCCCTAGAGCTATTTCTTGCTGCCTGCAATGACACTATTGTTACTGATATCTGCAATATCACTGTATGAAAAGGTTTCAGTGTTGCGCCCTCGGGCTAACATACTAGCCCTTATGCGGCTCTTGTGGTGATCTGACTTTGAGATCCCTGGTCTAGAGCATCCCCTTTGTAAAGCACATCCTGGCCATTGCAGTGGTTTTGGGTATCCCTTCTCTGAATTTGCTCTGCTGAAATAGACTAATGTGGCCAGCTCTCTGGAACACATCTCTGAATTAATACACATAACAACTCAGTAATTGCAAGTGAGACTCACCCATGTCAATCAGTACAAGTGAGTATGAAATGTCAGCAACAGTGCAAAGTGTATTTTCCAAATGTCCATGATCTGAAAAGGCAGCAGAGCCAGCTTCCCTCACCTTCCCTCACAGAGGCGCATCACATTCTGGTTCATAGGACTGAGGAAACAATGGTAATGAAATGTATCGGGCTATGTCTATACGTGTCTGTATTGAGTTGCGACTGTTGCTTGATGTTGTAACCGCCATTTTGGAGACTCTGACTTCCATTTTGAGTATGTAAGGGCATGCTTACACTTGAGACTAGCTGTGAGTTTTGTGTATCCATGTTAAGTTTTTCAGAACAATTGTGTGAGCACTGTGGCCATACCACACTGCAGTCCTGTGATTAAGCCACTGTCCCTTTCTACTTTAAGGGCAGGGCCCCCTGTAAATAATATATATCCTTTTGTGTAAGGTTTCAATCATAATTATGGCACATGTGCTCATGAAAAGAATTTAGTAGGTATTTCACTAGACCTTTGTGGTAATTCACTAGCATTTTTGCAGATTTTAACATGGAGCATATGTGGATTTTATTATAGTGCTTGTAGGTAATGTGAATGGGGAGATTTTAATCAATTATGCATGTCTAAAAGCCATGAATGTCAAGACCTTCTTATGGGCTTATTCATAAATTATAATTATTACACCAAGCTGAACACTGTGAGTGGTGACAAGTCTGTATTGAACATATGTAACATTGAGCAAAGTTAAAACCCCTTAATGACCTGAAAACAAATCAACTTTTACATGAAGCTATATTTTTGTTTTCAAGGTCACAAATTTGTAGTCTTGTGTGAAGAGGCTTCAAGAGATTCCCTTTATCCTCAAGGATGGGATGTTCATAGAAAGGCCTGTACCTTGTGCATGGGGGAGTTAAGGAGATTTCCCAGTGCTCACTGTTCCCTTAGCTATCTTGTGGCATGGCAGGCTGAGAAAAGAACCTGGTTCTAGGAGCTGTAGCCATGCTGAGCATACCTAGCATGTGGAGATGCCAGAGGAAGAGGGCCACCAGGCATAATGAAGCTACAGTGCTGTCCTTGACAGTAGATTGATCATGTTTTTTTTCCCCCCAGAACTATTTTCCTCTTCATCATCCCAAGCTGCTGTGTCTGCAGGGTCCTAACCATTTATCTGTCCTTCTCTTTGCCATGTTTTAGGAAACCTTCCTCTTATTCCTCTATCACCCTCCAAAATCTCCTCCTAGGGACTGAGTGCAGCCTCCAAACACAGCTCACTTTTCACCCCCAGGGTACAATTGCCCCTTCCCAATAGCTGCTCCCTTCTGTTGCCAGCTACCTGGCTTTATAGGCCCTGTCTACTGCTGCCCAGCTGAGCCTGCTTTAGTTAGTTCCCTAGTCCCTGGCTCCTGCTCCAGGTGCACCTTGTGGAGCTAACTGGCCTGTCTGGACATCTTAATCCCTGTCAGTCTTGTGTGGGGGGACACACAGCATTTCTGTTCAGTTTGGAACAAGCACAAGATGTTCTTCTACACTGAGTATCTTGATCAGTCTCATCCATGTAGGATTTCAGGATGCACCTATGTCCAGGACAACAGGTAGGGTTGGCTGATGCTGTTCTTCATTCAGCTCTGGCTCTTAGCTTAAAAGTGGGTGACCTAGAGCTGCTCTCCAACAGTTAGGGAAGAGCATCTGAGACCCATGAGAGTGATAAACTCTCATTTGTAGCTCTCTGGAGCAGAGCTGTTTACCACAAATCAGTCCCTCTGGCTAGCAGCAAATAATTTTGGGTAACAAAAAATGTTCAGATGTCACAATCTGCTGGTGAGCATTTTGCAGAAGCAGTGGTATTGTTCAATTATTTGTTAAAATGATTCCTGAGTCCCAGTGATCTTACCCTCACTTTCCTGAACAAAGGGTGCATCTGGGGCACCGTGTTGTATCAAACACTATTGATGTTGAAAGAGATATATGTGTGTACAGAGTCTGTGCCTGGTGTTTTTTAACATATTAGCAAATAAATGCATCAACGAATTACATTCATTTCCCTGGTCTCAATAGAGTTTACTGCACAGAGATTCCTTTTGCTCCCCTGTTCTTGCTTGGAGTTCCAAGTTTTTTGTGTGCATGTGTATTAGGGACTAGCCCAAGGTCCCAGCTATCTGTAGTGTGTTCTACCTATAGCAAGACTGGAACCTGAAACAGCCTGTGTGCAGTGTGTAAAGTGTGCAGCACTGGATGGGAGGGGGAGGCAATGGGATGCTGACACTACACTGGGGAATCTAGCATGGAGGGTCAGCATTTACCCACCCTGTATTTCTTTTCCTGGAGCTTTTAACCAGACTGGCCCTTACCAGTGACAAGGGGTCACAGCTGATGTGTGAGGCAGAGGGATTTGTGATAGGTTGATGACATGGACACAAAGGAGAGCCAGATGAGCAAAATGGAATAAAAAAGTGGCTCCTTCCTGTGGGATTTCTCAATGTACTGGCAACTTTTCTTCAGCCTGTCAGCTTCACTGGAGCCTAACAATCTCCAATCAATCTGTACATAGACCTCAATGTCTCCTAGGCTTCTTGGCAAGCCTGCCTTCATCCTCTAGATGGCCAGGACACTTTGTCCTAGCAGCAGCTGCCCTGCATTTGCCGTACAGTTCTTTGGAAGAGCCTGTGGGGCATTTTTTGGAAGTCACATAATAGTTGTGGAAGATAGTGATGTATAAAGGGCAAACACCTGTTTGAGCAGTGTGGAATAACAGGATGAGAAGTGAGTCCAGCATTTGAAATAAAACCTATATGATAGTTTGGGCAGGAGAAATTGGAGAACTGTTTGATATAATTCCTTTGAAGATGGTGCTGTTAATAAATTGCCTCTGTGTCTGTGTCAACTGCCTGGATAGAATCATACATGACAGATCTCCATTTACATCTATCTCTTCCCAGTTCTCTATGTTAATTGTTGCTTTCTTCAAATTACTTTTCAAAACGCCCTTATGGCACAGCATGTGCCCTCCTCTGTTGTGTTTCCCTTCCTTGAGTTCACCATAGAGGAGGACCTTTGGGAGCTGATTGTGGCCCAGGCCTCCTAGGATAACCTTCTGAATGTGCCAAAATCAGGGCAAGCTGCAAAACCAGGGGCCAAATCTCCCAGAACATTATAGGCTTGGATCTTACCCAAAATACCACACTGCCAGCCAATCCTTTAGTAACTACAGCTAAAGGTTTCATATAAAAAGAAAACAAGCTACATATGAGAGATGTTAAAGGGTCAAAGTGAATCACATACATACAAATGATTTAGAGTCCATAGAAAACAAATCCTTGATGATCCTGTAGTTTGCAGATTAGTCCCACTCCTCTGGTGTGCACCCAGCAGCAGCAGCAGCTGGGTGGGTCTCAGTCCTTTGTTCAGTCCCAGCAGAATAGGTCCAGCGGCAGGTGTTGGTTGCAGATAGCCTGGAGACTAAAGACAAAAATGGAGAATGGGCAATGGTCTTTTATCTCAGAGTCCTTGTCAGATCAAAATGGAGGTAGGCCACATGGTCAGTCTAGGTAACTGGTCAAACAGATTTCCTCTTGGGCCCACTGTAGCTAGGAGTCCCCTCCTGATGAGCCATTAACAGGACAATAGTTTGCAGAGGCCCAGTCTGGGATTGCCTCAGCTCAGACAACTTGGAACACACATAAGACAAATAAGATTCCTAGATTCTATTACAAATATGATACTTACATATAAATCATATAATCATTCCTAGCATGTTACAACCTTTCTTTTGATACCAAACATGGCATATCACATATGGATTATTGCAAATATGAAATATCAATATGAAAAATAATCATACACAGTCCCCTAGACCCAGACAGCATCACACTGATGATCCAGCATTTGAATGATGTGACCCATCCATCTCAGCCATGCAGCTGCTGTAAGTGCCTGAACACTGGCTGTTCTGGCTCTTCTCAATACCTCAGTGTTTGCAGGCAATCAAAGCATTGCTGCAACAAGCACGTTCCTTCATGCTCTTGGGAAACTTGTTCTACAGAAAGAGAGAAGATCTTACTAATACTTATCCCACCTTCTGCCTCTGCCAAACTGCCCCAGACAGTGTATGTGAGATTAAAATGGCCCCAGATGTGACATGATGTCAATGCCAAGTGTGCAGAAACCATGTTAGCCCCAAAATCCTGATTTTTTAAAAAATAATATGTATTGGGTTCTTCTCCTTTGCCTTCTTGTGCCTGAGCCTTCATCACATCCATGTCACATATTCAAATGTTTCTCCCCAAGCAGGAGTGCTAGCGCTCTTCTTTCCTAATGCAAACAGAGACTTTCCTGCATTCACACTGGGGCAAAGAATAATAATAAATATTGTGAAACACACCAAAAGAGCTAGAAACACTTGGAATCTCTCATTTGCTCTTCCATTTAGCTTTGAGCTCTCTGTCCTTCTCCCCCATCTCTAAGGAGTGAGTCTGTGTCTGTGAACCCCTGACTGGCTGCCTGGAAGGTCTGATGGAAAACAGCTTCCTAGTTTTGCACAGATCAGGTCCATCCTGGTTCTCCCCACCTGCTTGTGAAATGGTGTGATGGGGAGCCCATCTCTGCAGAGTGTGTATGGACAGTGGATGTGCTAACTGACTCCCTCTGATGGGGCTAGTGTTTGTCAGTGCCCAGCTAGAGAGGCCATTTGCTGAGTAGCTAATGGAGAATTCACCCATCACAGTGGCTCTTCTGTTGGCCCATCCTGTGTGTAGATGTTAAATTCCCAGCATAAAGCTGCTCATTGCATGCTGAGTGCCTTGCAGCTGGCGTAGCTTTGTTAACTTACTCAGCATGTAAGGCAGGTCAGAGTGATTCTTGAGGGTTGAGGAGTGGGAAGAAAAACCCTAAATGTACAGGAACTAGGACAAGGCGAGGTCTTGTAGGGAGACCCAGGCTATAGCCAAGCTTTGGGAGACAGCTTCAGACACTGTTTCTGTTGCTGCTGTCTCTCAGTTACCAGTTACCCCAAAGCCCAGCTAACGGGTGAGTCTGGACACTAAGTCAGGGCCCAGGAGCTCTCTTGGGGATAATGTGGTGGGGCACCACCACAATTTGAGCACACCCTTGGATCAGAATGTAATTTTTCAGGCATCCTCCACAGTCTTCCAGTCAAGTCACGTGAGAGTTGACAGTTCAGTCCCTTCCTGGCATACCCAAAGTCCCAGCATAACAAAAGTCCCTTTTCTCCTCCTGGGCTCAGTGGTCAGTTCTTCTTCATATACTCATCCACTTTAAACTGGGAAGGGATGCATACAATCATCTAGTCTGACCTCCTGCACAACACAGGTCATAGAGCCTCACCCACCCACACTTGTAATAGACTCCTGACTTCTGATTGAGTACTGAAGTCCTCAAATCTTGTTTTAAAGACTTCAAAGAACAGTGAATCTACCAGCAAGTGACTCATGCCCCATGCTACACAGGAGACAGCAGCTGTAGCTCACATGGGTGCCCCAAGACAGAAATGCCGGTTTCATTTCCCTCACCACAATTAACATCTCTTTGAAATACACGGTGTCCTCGTGCTTGCAGGGGAGGAATGTGAAACTGCACAGCCCTCAGGAGTTGACCTCAGAGCTGGGCATGAGAGGTCAGAGCCAACAACTTCACCAGCCCTCAGGCCCAGAAGGAATTAAATGTTCTCATGAGGCACAGTGTTCGGTATGGAAAGAAAGTTTAAACAAAAACATCCTCAAATGGCTGCAGGGCCTGGGCAAGGACCTCCCTGCATAAGAGAAACCGAGCAGACAAAGATGTTCACTGCTCCTGCAAACAGTGTGGAAATACACAATTCAGCAGCTTCAGACAGTGTATCTACTCTAGAGCAGGACCATGACATTTCCAGTTGGAGCAGGCAGACCTGGGCAAACTCTGACTGAGCTAGTGAGCTAAAGATAAAAGTATAATGGTACAAGTGGTGGGAGAGACTAGCCATCCCAATATGATCTCATCTGAGGCTACCTTCCAATCCTAGACCAGACACATGTAAGGAGGAAAGCAAAGTCTGCAGTGGGTTCCACAGAGAAATTGCCCATAAATGTTCTCAGTGCATTGAAAGTATCTTTGGTTACTTTCATCACCCCACCCCATTGCTAAGAGAAAAGCTTTTGTGCAGCAGTTTCAGAGGAGAAGCATTGCTGCCTATTAATGGGATTCTTGTACCTTGTACCAAGATGGGCTTGGTGGACAACAGACTGACCAAATCTGGAATCCCCATGTTCCTGTGTTTGAAGCTAAGGAATTTAAACCCATTTCTACTTGCTTTCTGGGGAGTAGGCAGGAAAGGGCAAGCAACTCACTAGTATCCTTCATCTGGTCAAACTGGCCAACTCAGCATGGATTCTGAGTGCTTCAGTGTTTGGGACCCAGCCTGGAACACCTGCTGGTCATGGAGCTCTAGCTGAGGTGACAGGCATTCAGCACTTCTGACAGCAGAACTGATCTGTCATGGGACCAATAGGTCTGTAGGACAAGTAGGGCCTGCGTGGCCCATGACAAGTCCATGGCCAACACCTGAGAGCACTCAGGCTAGCTAATTAGCAAAGGAGCAGCTGAGCTAAGAAGAGGTTGCAAGACCAGTGTAATGAAAAATTGCTATAAACTCACTTAAAATCTTATCATGATCAATAAACTAATGTTTGTTTTACCTGAAGCTTTCTGGACTTCAGTGGGTGTGAATGAGGAAGGCTGGGTCAGTCCATTTCAGTGTTAAGTTGATAATCGTGTATCTATGGAGGTTGGGGGTGGGCTCCAGTCTCTGGAGGATGGGGCAGTTCCTTGTGCAGGGCCTGGGGACTGCGGGTGCTGACTTGAGGACCGCCCTGCATAGTGGGCATACACACACTTCCTGGGACCATTACACACAGGAGGCTGGCATGAACCAACTCAGGAGTGAGTGGTCACCTGGCAAAGCAGCATAAAGTGGGGTTCAGGAGTAGGGACTTGGGGGGCAGTCCCAGCAGCCCATAGGACCAGAACCGGGGAGTTGCCTGTCACAAATCCAAATTATGTTTCCTTTTTTGCAACAGCATCACCGTGCTGACTCATGTTGAGGCTGTGATCCACCCCAGCTCCCAGATTCTTCTCAACAGTCCTGCTGCCAAACCAGATATCCCCTCATTCTGTATTTGTCCATTTGATGTTAGTTCCCTAAGATAGCACCTTGTATTTGTGTAACCCTTCTGCCAGGGCGAGATGGCAGAACAAGGGCCAGGTTCTATATCTAGGGGTTTTCAAATAATGTTACAGACCAACTGGCTTGAGTCCCCACCCAGTTTTATGGGAAATCATGCACTATTCCCTGGGCACCCCAAAGGGGTAATGCTTCCCTGCTCACAAGCACAAGCTTGAGTGTAGTATACAGAACTTTTAATAGTAATAGAAAAGAATGTAAAGACACAATAGCAAAATTGACACTGTTCTAGAGAATCAGTGCAGAACAAGATAGCCACCAAAACGCCACACAGCAAAACAGAACATATAGACTCAATAGCAAAACCAACACTAATTGGAAGAATCAGTGCAGAACAGGGTTTCCCACCAAAACCCCAGGGTATGTAAGGAATATCTCTCATGCCAGCTATCCACTGGCACTACCCATTGTTTACTCACCCTGTCCACCAGCACTGCCCACTGATCACTCCGACTGTCCACCAGCACCACCCACAGGTCATTCTTTAGTGATTTCAGCTCTTACAGAGTCACAGCCCTCAATGATTTTAGCTCATCAATTCAGACTATTGCAAACAGCTCCTTTGAGTAAAAAAAACAAAGGCACCACAAGAAACCAAACCATTGATCTGTTTTTTAAAAGTGGGGCAAAGGTGAGACAATGTTTCAGGCATACTTTTAGACAAAGACAATGTTAACTCCAACCTCTTTCTATTTTTACTAGGCTCAAAACACAGGGTTGGTTCCCTTCTCAAGTTCCTTATTGCTAATGGCGACTTTTCACCCTTCAAATAGCCTAAACAGAGTTTGTACAATCAAAAGATTAGCATATTACAAAAAGACAGTATTTCATGTTTCTTTTCTGTAAAATTACAGATATTGACAGATTTGTGATCAAATCAACCTAAATACCATTAACTGTCATGCCCTGCACCCACCAGTGAGGCTATGCTAATACCTAATTGTGCTCTTTGGGCTCATGCAAATACAAAACCCATGCAGATTAGTTGTGTCCTCCCCCTTGCAGCTGTTGGGCACAGCCTCTAGACCTGCTTTACATCTGTCTTTACTGAATTTCATTTTGTTACCTATAGCCCAGCTCTCTAGTTTATCAAGAGCCCTCTGAATTTTAGCTCTAACTTCCAAACTCTTGGCAATACTTCCAGATTTTGTGTCATCTGCAAACTTGATCAGAATGCTCCCGATTGCTACGTTCAGGTCATCAATAAAGGTGTTAAATAAATTTGGACTCAGAATAGATCCTCATGGAACCCCACTTGGGAACTTCTTCCAATCTGACATAATTTCATTAATAGCTGCTCTTTGTTTGTGGTTGTTCCACCAATTATGTAGAAGACCTGGCAAGAGGCAGCCGGCCAGCAGAAGACATCAGGGACAAGGATCCCTTGCAGGATTCCACCCTGACACAAGGGAGAGCTTTGGGTGGTGAGTCCATGACCTTACAACTATCAGGCAGCTTGGGAACTCAAAATTAAGAGCTACTTTCAAAATATTTGGCCTTAGGAACCAGCTGGTTATTTGGTGACAACCAAACTTTAAAGAAACATCTAACACAATAATAACTAATCAAAGTGCTGGCCATCTCTGCGCTGCCCTTAAGACTTTCCTTATGTAACCAGCAAATCTTTGGGGTCTGGTCTGTGTTTAGTTTTGCTTTTAATGCTCCTGTTCCATGTCCTGGGGAGTGCAGTCAACTTGTGCTCCTACTGTCCCGTGTTATGAAACAGTTGGGCTTATTTTGTTTGGTTTCTCTCTCTAATGTTCTGTGTGGCTAAAATCCAAACATTGTGGTGGAGCCTTCAAAATAAAAGAAAAATGTTATTACTAGGCTGCGGGATGATTTTCTGCTGGTGTCCTTGGGGCTTTCAGAACAGAGATTACAACCTTCTGTGCATTCAATCTGTGAAGTGGTGTTTCCTCACTAGCTCAGTGTTAACGAAGCTGGGATTCACAGAGTGAGAGGTGGAATAGAGCTGGGAAGGTGTCCTGCAGGGGGCTCCACAGCATGAGCACCAACCTCGGAACAGACTGATAAGAACTAGGGTGCAAACCCTGCATGTCTGTGAGTGCTATACTTAGATTTCTCTGACCAATTATCTCATGTAGACTCCTCAGGCACCCTAACAGATTAAATCTGGCATCATAGACAGTCTCCTTGGATACTCTGGTTGGTCTCACAATCCAGGTGAGCCTATCTTTGTGATGGATGATCTTTTACACCACAAATCACAGCAATAGTCAGGTTACTCTCACTCCCAAAGGATCAGTCTCTTACGCCAGGTCAATCTCACTTTAGATCTCAAACCAGTGAGTAGCTAATCCTATAATAAATTGGCTAAAGATTTATTTCAATAGGAAAACAGAAAGTTATTTACAAGGTTCAAGCATGTAAACACACACACGAATAAGGTAAAATCTTATGTTTCAAAAGGTAATATAAGATTCTGTAATAAGCAAGCTTTAGATGTCCTTTAGGGCTAACCAAGGCTATGCACTTGGGACCTTGCTTATGCCTAGAAAACCTTGTCCCCAGAGTCCAAGCAGCATGGAATTTAAGTTCCTTCTTGTTAGGGGATCATATCCCCCTCCTGCCTTGTGCTCAGAGCTGCATGCTAAGGAAGGAATCCACTGGCACAACTCACCTTCTTGTGGGGAGGAGGGGAATGGGATCAGAGCAATTAAGTCTTTTGTTCTCTTTAATGTTCCACAATAGACCATCTGGTGTCAATGGACCTTCCTTGCTGGCCAGCATGTAACCCTTTCTTCCAGAGTCCAGCACTTTATAGTAGGTAATGTTTCTCTTCCGCCTGGCGATTCAACCACAGAGGCTGGTAATACATATACTCAAAATTACCCCCAACATTGGGTATGGAGGCTGTAAATGAGATTGATGCTGGCAGCAACTCATTTCTGTGCAATGTTCTAGTACTGCCTCCCTGCAGAGACTCCAGGCAGAACAGCTACAGTACCTCCAGAGAGGCTGTCCTTGCATGTTTTTTTTGCCTGACCAGAGGTGGGAAGAAGCTGTAATCTGAGAAGATGGCCTATTTTCCAAGTATCCCCAGGCCTTCTTGAAGCCTCAGGGAGTCTGACACGACTATCTGGATCAATAACATAACATCTAAGGGCGGACGTGGGCCCAATATTTGGTGACATTTTCCACCGCTAACTCCAAGCACAGACATCCATTGCTGTCTCAGTTCACTCACTGTCACTCTCAGATGGGGGCAGAGGTGGCCTTAGGCTATCTGGGAGCCTAGGTGAAGGCCCATTGTGGGGCCTCCTGGCCTCAACTTCCAGCCATTCTGTGACCCCCCCCCCCCCCCGGCTGGTATTTTCCCCCTCACTCCCCTCCTGTTCAGCAACTCCCCAGCATGTCTCAGCTGGCCATCCCCACCCCCAGGGAGGAATAGCCAGCCTTGGGGAGGAGCGGGAGAGAAGAGCCTGGCTTCTTGGCTGGCCTGCTCCACCCCTGGGCTGTCTGTGCCCTGCCCTGGGGGTGTGGCAAACTGGCCCAGAGATTGGGATCCTCTCCCCTGGAAGCACAAAAGTGGCATCGCAAGCCCTTGAGCCGGCTGCCTCAGTTTTTGAGGTAGGCAAAGCAGGCAACTCTAGGGGGCCCCTTACTGCTCAGGGCCCTAGGCAGCTGCCTGATTTGCCTACCCCAAAAGCTGCCTCTGGATGGGGGTGCAGTTGGGAAGGATGTTGTGTAAGTGCAAGTCTAGTGATCAGGCAAGTGAGCATCTGAGAATGCTCCATGCCTAGATACTATAATGATCGGTGCCCTAGGACCACCTTGCCTTGGACAGACTACACCATGGCAATGTTTATCTGTGCTGTTCCAGACTCTCCTGGACACATGTGGCCATCTGTTGCTGAACCGCCTCGTGGCTCATATTGTAGATGGATGTCCAACGGTAGCTTGGTTGAGATACCACCAGTCTCTCCTTGGCTTGAGACCACAGTAGGTGAAAACCATTGCCCTCAGGTTCTGTTTGCTAAGCGCCTCTTATCCATTTGTCCTCACTCTGCTAGACCTTGTTTGGACTTGGCCTAGATCCAATCTTCTGTCCCTGCCTTTGTTTAACTTGGCAGCCTTGGATTTCTTCTACATGATGCTAAATTTAATCACATTGTGGTTGCTCGACCTCAGTGGCTGAGGCTCTTTCTGTCAGATATTGAAATCTTTCTTTTTTCAGTTCAGTTTTGCATTCCAGGGGGTGCTAAGTCCAAAAGTAATACCTTCTGGGCCTGTACCAAGGTTCACTAGCTCAGTGCTTGGTAAATACTAGACTTCTGAAACTCAGTCCAAATCAAACACCTGGAGCCTCCAAAGGAGCATGACAGCAGATGTGAAACAAGAGAATAGCCATAAAACAGAGGTTAGATGAAAATAATGGGGCCAAAAGAGAGGGACTTTACCATTTGCTATCATTGGATCATACAATTTTGGAGCTTTGAAATTACTCTTGCTTTGCCAGATGTCCATGTCTTTTCCTGAGGAACTCAGTGTAACTCAATTGAACACACCCAGCAGGGCCATAGGGATTCTACACATATCCGTCCGACACTGTTTCCAATGGAACATCTTGCCACAGGAATTCAATGTCTGAATGGTATAAGAACTGTATTAATAACTCTGAATGAAATGTATGGCACACAGATCCCAGGAGCAGGGAGACCCAGTGTCTAGCAAGGAGAATGATGCAGGAGAATTCTGCTTAAATCCCCTGTAAGACAAAGGACTGGAAAAGGTAGGTAGTCTCTGGGAGGACCCAAGATCTCACTATGCAGAAGATGAGAATAAAGCATATGCAATACTTAAGCTGCGAGGGGCAGATACTTGGTGTAGTTTGTCATAGTTTCATTGACTTTACTGGAGCTTTGATACTTTGCACAAGTTGAGGATCTGACTCACAGGCATTAAGCAGACTTAAATGGAGCCTACAATCAGGCTGGTCATCTGCTCAGGGTGAATTCTGCCCTTAATGTTCAGGTTTGTGTCTCAATGAAATTTAAAACGAGAGATGAAATCTTCTGCAGGCCTCATTACCTCTTTGAAATACTGGGGGAATTATCACATCTGGCTGCAGTCCACCACAGGTCAGGAGAGAATCTGTTTTCAATTCCCTCACAAAAAATGAGTTGGATTTAAAATACAGCTGGTCATTCTAAAACCAACCAGAACAGCAAGTTACTGTGGACAAACATCACAGTCAAAAGATTTCAAATGTTCCCTTAAAGTTATCTGGGAATATTCATTCTTCTTGACTTATACGCGAATCATAAATCTCATGCTAGAAAATGAACCCGGTCAAGTCAAACCTTTACTTTCCACCCGCTATATATGCTCTGAAACACTACCATTTGCGATGTGCTGATGGAACAAAAGAACGCAGGGCAGCTCTGTAAACTGCTCAGTTGGAGTCAATGCCAAAAGTCCTGCATTGAGGATAGGTTTGACTTGAACTGGGAAGCTCCTTCTGAGGTGCAACCACACTGCAATGGAAGGGCCTAAAGGACTGAATTGGATCCAGCTAGCTCTGCCCCTCCAACCCTGCGGAGCATCCTGCAGCTGTCACAGGGTTGAAAAGGGAGCAGCCCAGCTCAGCAGGCAGGTGGTGAGACGAAACGGTGCTTTACTCTTCAGTAACCATCCTTCTTCGAGATGGGCTGCTCGGACGCATTCAGTAATAGGTGTCTCCATGCCGGCACACTGGATTGGTCGAAAAAAAAAACTTGTCCTCAGCCTGTCAGAAGAGGGGAGGTGGCCACTGCCCCTCACGCCACCCGTGGCTATATATACGGCTGCCTCTCTGCCCCCTACTCAATTCCTTAGAGTGCCAACTCCAGAAGCGGGGATGGAGGGGAGGGACCTGAATGGATCTGAGCAGCCCATCTTGAAGAAGGACGGTTACTGAAGAGTAACCCACCATTCTTCTTCGAGTGCTGCTCAGATGTATTCAGTAATAGGTGACTACTAGCCATGCTGAAAGGACGGCGGGTAGAGTTGGTACTTCTGCCTACAGCACAGCAACAAGCCCTGTAAGGTAGAGGCCCTGCAGTGAGACGTTCGCCGAAGACAAGAGGTGAATGAGCGTTGGCAGCCCATAAGAAGTAAGGGCTAAGGGTCACCCAGAACAGGGCAAAACTGAACCCGCCGAGGCAGAGCGCATACGCAGGTCGGTGAAGTCACTGGAGCTGGAGAAAGGGGCACAACCTAAGAAGACAGGTTATGTGGGTGCCCCATCCAGGAGGAGAAATGTGGAACGTAATCGATAAACTACATTTTCTGGCCTAGGCCATGTCATGTGCCTCGAAGGAGAACACTGAAAACTGGCCAGTGAGACTAGCCATATGGCCACATTTTGTGCGAGAACAAAGAAAGGGCAGACACAGAACACCCGAAGGCTTTGCAGGAGCCACGTAGTCATGAACTGATCTGGTGACTACTGAGTACACAAGGAGAAGTAAGGGGATGGCCATGTCCCTTATCTAGGATGCGGCCAAGCACGCCGTCTGGCCAAGGAGAGGGAAGGGTACCAGATTGTGAGATGGGCTCGAGAGCGACTGAGAAGACCATGGGACACTAGCCGCGGTGTATAGAGTCGAGGCAAGCAGGATGGGCCCACGGCATGCTAATTCACGACCTGGTAGCAAAGGAGCGCAGATTGCAGCTAAGCTGGTACCACAACCGGGCTCTCACAGGAGAGAGGCCCCAGCAAAATACCGACTGCATGGTGGCCTAAGACAATGTTGGTGAACAAGGCCTACTAAGGGTCGTGGGGAGCTAGGATGTAAGGTAGGGGCCCTGTTGGTCTAAGCTTATGGGGTTTTGCCCCTCAAGGCTCTCACTAAGCGTGAGGGGAAGGAAAAAGGATGGCAGAGAACCTCACTACTGTCTAGACAGCTCCTCAGAGACCAAGAAATTGAAGGAGGGTGAAGAAGGACCGCAGACTCAGTACCTAAGGTGCCTTCCTGAGGGAGAACGCTACCACTTTGCCATGTCAGGGCTGTCTGGGCAGAAAAACTCTTCAATACATGGATAGTGAAGAGCTCTTCTGCCTTGAGCTAGAGAATGGCTTGTAACAAGGTGGCAGCTGCTGCGTCTAGTTGCCACCTTGGGATCAGAGAACCCAATGAAGTTTTCTCCCCAGAGAAAGCTAAAGGGTGAATAAAGGGTTGTAGCCCCAAACTGTTACATGTTGTACACACTGGATTCTGTTTGTCACACCATCATAACGGCAGTGGGAGTAGGTGGGTCCTTAAGAAGGGAAAAAGGGGAACCATAGAACTGCCAGGCATCACCAACATGTATGGGGAAAAACGCTGTAGCATCAAGGAGCTATGTGAGGCGTAGTTGGATAGTCCCGCAGGGGGCAGGGCGGAAAGGGGGAGGAGCCTGTGCTAGGGAGTAAGACCCTAGGTCTCAGGATGACGCAAGTGCCCTGCAAGCAGGGAACCTTCTGTCTGCCGTAGACAACTATCTAGGGGGCAGTGGGTACCGAGGCGGGATCCACCTGGGAGGGCACTCTAAGGGATAGACCTTACGTAGTTTCCCAACCTATGATACACGGCAAGGTATTTCCCCTTCAGGGTTTAAAAAGGGTGACCCTGGCCGTACTTTGGTGAGGTCGGGGAAGCGTTGGCTACCTCGGAGGCAGTAGACCAAGGAGAAGTTTCCCAAGGTGAGCTCCTGGTTCCCACTCGATGACCATAGGCAGAGACGAGGAACCATACAAGGGTGGGATGGGGAGGGGGTGGCCGTACCTGGGCCCGTGCAGGGGTAAAACCTGTAGAGGTCCCTTCCCGATGAAGTAGCTATCCAGGTAGCTGAAAACTACACAGATGTGTCCCCTTAATGCGCAGGGGAAGGTCTCATCGAAAAAGGGGTGGGGGGGTTGAGTCACAGCGCAAAAGACGGTGGTGTGACCGGGGCATCCCCTCCCCTGCCCCTAACCCAGAGCGAGGGGCCTACCTGGGACATGCGTCATGGCCACAGGCACAGTCCTGTTGCAAGTAGGCTTTGGATGTGGGTGTCTCAGAGCCCTGCTGTAGCTGGGCTACAACGAGATGCGTCTCCATCCCTCGACAAGAGGTTAGGGAGGGACCGTGATGGGGAGGATGTGGGAAGGAGGGTTGTTAGGTTTAGGAGAGGGGCAGCTTTCGTCCTCAGGAAAGTCACTGCTTAAGAAGTGGAGTGGGGGTTGGTGGTGACTACGGTATTGGGATACCGGCACCATAGGTGGGTGTCATACGTTGTCAGCCCCGGTGTCATGATCGAATCTTTGGTCCCGCAATCGATGGAGGGAGAGAACGGAGAGGGATCGGGTGGTTCCCCACAGGCCTATCTTCCCTATGGTGAAAAAGGGTGACAATGATGCTGCGGGGGCCCCTTGCACTCCAAGGGTAAAGAGGGTAATGGTTAGAAGGGCCCCTCCCTGGGGAGGGGTGACCGAAGGCTTTCTTTCCGCTGAGAGTGAGGCAAAAGGGGAAAAAGGGGAGGTTGTCCCGCCCAGGGAATTGGAAGCTAAGTTGGGGGGGTGGGTCCCAGAGGGAGGAGGACAAAATACTTGGCTTTTCCCCAAGGGTCCCAGGCCATACCCCCCACAGAGAGGGTTTCTGGGGAAAACAGGAAGTTCCCCTCAAAAGGCAGGTCAAGGACTGCCTGCTGAGCGTTAGGGGGTGCTCTAGCCTCCCAGAGCCATGTTACCCTACAGAGGGGAACTGACGAGGCCAGGGTGCGAGCTGCAGCATCCACTGCATCGTGGGCTGAGAGAAGGAGGGCTTCCTCCAAGAAGGCATCATACTCATCCCTGGCCTCGGGCGGGAGCATATTCCTAAATTTCCCAAGGGACTCCCAGACATCCAGCAAGTACCTGCTGGTTATAGCCTGGTTGTTTGCCACCTGCAGTTGAAAAGCTGACGAGGAGTATACCTTGTGGCCTAACAAATCCAGTTTCCTGGTCTCCCTGGTACCAGGGAGGGAGTCCCTGAGGGGTTCTCCAGCCCCCATTGCCATCTGGATCACGTCCTGGGGGGGACCGGGTGGCCTGCGAGCAAGGGGTAGTCCGATTTGGATACCCAATATTTCATGTTCACCGTATCCGAAACTGGGGGGACGGAGCTTGGACTTTGCCACCAAGACCGTGCAAAGTCCCACACGCTCGGGTGGGACGGGATTTCTAAATATGTTGTAGAGGCAAATGCCGGTCCAAACAAGGTATCAGGAGGGAGGATCAGGCGTTCCACCTCATACCCAAGTGGGCCGTGGCCCAGCACAGCAGATCAAAGTGCGCCGGAAGGTTGCCCATGAAGGACTCTGGTGCCAGGGACAGCTTGGCACCAGGGGTCCGCCACGGAGGGGGGGAAGTGCCCTCAGGAGACCACTCTTGTGGTCGAAATCGGAAGGGTGACAGAGCCAATGTGCGGCACCAGGGCTGTTTGGAGCCCCTAGAAGGTCCCTCTTCTGGGCTGGAGGCAGGGGACAGGGAGCAGGATTCCCGGCCTGGTGCCATCGGTGGAGTGGCTGGTGGGTGGCTGGATGGCAAAGGTGAGCGTCCCGTGTGAACCCAGGCCTTTGAAATGAAGGCCGGTTTGACCCTTCTGATTCGATGTGGGGCAGGTGGGGTAGGAAGGAGCAGCAGAGCTTGTGCTGCTTCCACCACTTCTGGGGTGGATGGGACCGGAAGTGACTCCACGTGAGTTGCGGGCAAGTCCTCGCTAGGGGAGGGAAGACTGCTTGGGTGTTCCGGGTCACTCAGTACTGAACTTCGCAGTGGCGAGGGTGGGGTCAGCTGGTGCCGAGGTGATGTCGGCACTGGTGAAGCTAGGCTGTACCATGCCGTTGGCCAATGGTGCCGGGCTGGCTGAGAGCAACCTCGATTGGTGCCGAGGTACCAAGGCGCTGGGTAGGCGCTGCGGTGCCAGAGTCGGCACTGAGGTGGTGCAGCAGCGGCCACCGGTGGCATGGTGCTGCGTAGGCTCCAGCGCCAAGCTGGGTCTTGGTGCCGGGGTCTCATCCGAAGCCTCAGGTGAAGGGTGCCGAGCCTCCTCCGAGGCCAGGGTGCGGCGTCACTGTTCCCTGTGCTTAATCGTTCAAGGTTTAAAGGAGAGACAAATGGAACACGCCGAGACCATGTGGTCTTTGTCCAGGCACCTCAGGCACTTCCCGTGGAAGTTGTCCCGGGGGAAGGCCTTGCCGCACTCGGCACAGGGTTTAAACCCCGGCATTGGTGATGAGATGTTCTAGTCCAGTGTTGGGCTCTCGCAGTGGAATTAAATCCACAAAGGAGATGTGCCCTGCCAGACAGTGAATCCAAAAAAGAGACAGTCTGCTTGTGATTAGCAAGGAGCAGACATTCCAGATCCGACACGCAAGGCGGAAGAAATGAAACTGAGGAGGGGACGGGGAGGTGTCCGTATATATAGCCACGGCTGGCATGAGGGCCGGTGGCCGCCTCCCCTCTTCTGACAGGCTAGGAAA
Source organism: Podocnemis expansa (assembly GCA_007922195.1). NCBI lineage: Eukaryota > Metazoa > Chordata > Testudines > Podocnemididae > Podocnemis > Podocnemis expansa. The sequence goes on from ML682047.1 coordinate 1,922,912, forward strand.
AGTTTTTTTTTTTTTCCGACCAATCCAGCACTCTGGCACGGAGACACCTATTACTGAATGCACCCGAGCAGCACTTGAAGAAGAACCTACCTTGCAGACTCCCTGAACTGTCAGGACTGGATGCTGAGCTGATGGTTTTCTTTCTCCTTATCTGGGACCCAAGGTGGTGGGAGCAGTGGTCGGAAGTGACCCAGAGAGGGTAATGCAGAGGACACTCCTGCCTGGCTGTCAAAGCTGCTGACCTTCCTAGGGCTTTAGGTCAGAGCCTGGTGGAGTGAGCAGGCTGAGGTTTCCCATCACTACCCCACAACTGGGTGGACACAAAACACTAGGCCACCCAGCCCACTGAGAATGCTACTGCCCTCTGCCATGGGCTTCTTGGAAAATTACCTTTAACAACACAAACCAATGTAAACCTGAACACTCGACTTTCTTTAGCAGCTCTCAGACACATCTCCTTGTGAGATACACTCTCCTCTCACATTACACATTGGTATGCAAGTACAGTGATTGCATTCCCACTCCATTTCCCTCTGATGTCCATCAAACAATTCACTGCCTACCAGCATGCGAGGAAATGCTTGGTCTTGGACAGAGAGTTTAAGCACACTTTCATTGCAGATGGGCTCGCACTGTTCCCGTCAGATTAATGGGGTAGGAGAAGAAGGAAAGAAACAAACCCAAATAAAATAAAATGTGTGTCCCAGATGGCACTTCCTTTTCAGGGATGGGAATTAAAAAAAACTAAAACTTCTGAACTCTGCTGTGGACTTTATTGTGCTGTGCTCATTACTTGGAAATGACTTGGAGATTTCCGTGCTATGTGTTACGAGCAGTACCATGGCTGGTGTACAGATCTAGACTGGGGGCATCATTTCAGAAAAACTATCAGAGAGGGAGTTATATTTCCTAATGAGCACATCTAAAGTTGAGAGTGCGGGGGCGGGGGGGGGGGTAAATAGAAGGCATTATTGCAGCATATAGACCAATGAAAAGTTGGGGAGGACACACCAAGGATTGGGGGCAGAAGCTGCCCCTCACACCATAGCAAAAGAGTCCATTGATCCACAACCATATTCACTGTCCATTTCCCAGAAGCCCTTTGAATGACTTGTTTCAAACAGGTAAGAAAACAAAACAAAGCTCAAATTCACCTCTGTCCTGAGAAGAAGCAGGATAATTTCTGGACATTTTCTGGGTCTTTTCATAAAATTGGAAGCATATGGCAATTAATACACTTCTTGTCATGCGAGCTTGGTTGTGAGTTAGCTAAGGGCACTGACTAGGACACAGAAAATACTCAGCTAATTCTTAGAAGCTTTCAGAAAAAAACAATTTACAGAGACTGTGCTGAGTGTAATCTTGATGGTTGGATGCATGTTTGCAGGAAGTACGGAACCCAGCATGCCTTTCAGAAAGGGACCAACATATTCAGTCTGATTGCTGCTGCCTCATGGGAAATATGCTAACTCCCAAAATCTGAATTAAAATGTCAAGAGGCCAGATCAAAACCTTAAATTTTGGTATCCATTTGAAATGGACTTTGAGAAGGCACCAGAAAAGGAATAGTTTACATAGATGCTTATTTTGCAGTTTCCTCTCATTCACCTCTAGACCTGCCTTACATTTAAATGCATTTTAACACAGAATTTATTGATGTGCACAATGGCATAGAGAGGCCAAAATGCATGGAGCTAACAGTACAGCAGGGGTGTTGTACATCCTGCCCTGGCCTTCATGGAGGAATAGCACCTTCTTGTGGTTCCAATGCAGAATTAACTGAGGCAAGCAACACTGAAACACTGACACAAAACTGAAACACATGCTCTTTGCATTCCCTAAACAAGATCCTTCAGGTGGCAGCTTCTGTGCAAAGCTGTGATCAAATGATCTGTCCCTGTCTGTGATTTTACAAGCATCAAAAGATGTGTTCAACAGCAGTGAAGGGATATCTTATGGGAAGATTCAAAGAGGCAGCCGTGTGAGTCTAGTTCAGTTAAACAAAGGAGGAGTCCTGTGGCACTTAAAGACTAACAAATTTATTTATTGTATGAGCTTTTGTGGGGAAAAAAACAACTTTGGCAGATGCTTTGAAGATGGGGGAACTTACAGAATGGGCAGAAATAAATGCAGGGAAGAGTAAGTCATGCAAACAGGTCACATAGTGGGATTTTCTCCCACGAAAGCTCATGCAGTAAATACATTTGTTAGTCTTTAAGTGACACAGGACTCCTTGTGGGAAGAAGAACCAAAGGGAGGTGCTGGGAAGGACTGCATAGTAGACAAAGAAAAGAAAGTGACAGAGAGGCACCATGCAAGGGACATCTGGGACTCAGTGGAGCGGAGGAGAGCCTGGAGCTAATGAGAGAATGATTGCTTAGCAGTGCTGCTGAGAAACCCCCAGAGCAGCTGTAAGGGGATGGGGACAGCAGCCTTGGGCAGAATCTGAGAAGGGCACCAAGACACCATCAAATTGAGGCCCAGATGCACCAAATCCCATTGCCCTCTCCCTGAGGGACTGTCAGATTGTTTTGTGACAGAACAAAGCTATGTCTTCTGTAATCAGGGGCAGCTCCACTGGCCTGGCTATCCTCCTTGCAGAGCTTTTCCACGCAGAGGGGGCTCCAGGCTAGCCAAAGGCAGGAGGGAAGGTGCTTTGATGTTCTGGCAGACAGCCAGACTTGAATCTGGAAGTGGCCCTGGAGCCTTCCCACCAGGGGAATTGTGAAGGGCTCAGCCCGGGGCCTCTCTGTGTGTCCAGCTTCTAGAGCAGGGGTCTCAAACACGTGACCCGCAGGCGGCCCCTAAAGCTATTTCCTGCGGCCTGCAAGATGCTATTGTTATCGATATTTGCAATATCGTTGTATGAAAAGGTTTCAGTGGTGCAGCCCTCTGGCTAATACACTAGTCCTCATGCGGCCCTCGTGGTGATTTAGAGCAGTGTTTCCCAACCAGTGTGCCACAGCACACAGGTGTGCCATCAGGTCTGAGCAAGTGTGCCACAAAATTTTTTGAAAAACTACTCAAATAGCTCTGGACTGGCTCATTGGCTCATGAATATTCGTGAGTTTATTTGGAAACTATATGGTGGTGTGCCTCAAATTAATTAAAAGTAGCAAGGTGTGCCATGAAAGAGAAAATGTTGGGAACCAGTTATTTAGAGGAATGGAGATGGCAGGAGGGGCAGCACTGCCAGCAGGATGCTGGAGACACTGGTCCCTTCTGCTCTTTTTCAGACAGAGGCAGTGCCACCTGCAGGCCTGTTCCCCACCTGCCTCAGCATCTGAAGGAAATAAGCAGTGTAGCTGGTTCGAGGCCATGCTGGGTATGAAAGGAAGAAGGGATGGTGGGAAAGATAAAGCATTCTGAGGAACTGTTCTCATCTGCTCCTGAGAGCATCGGCCGAGCCATCAACATTATGTGTAGGCTCTGAGTCCTGTTTGACTCAGTGGTCTTTTCAGCTGGCCTGGGTCCTTCCTGTTGGTAACCAGCCTTGCCCGATTGATTGTAGCTGGAGTTTAAAATAGCACTGCAAGGAAAGATCACCCTACTTTGCTGAAAAAAAGAAGGCTTCTCAAGTTGCCTGGCCCCACCTGATCTAGAGCCACGGACTGACAGCCCACCTGCATCCTGAGTTAGCTCAGAGCCTCTGCCCCAGCCTGGCCTCAGTTATTAAGGTTTCACCAACTCGCGACTGGAGTACAGCACCTAGGGCTGGTCGATACTGCAGGGGGGATTTGTCAGCAATCGAAAGGAGATAAAGCAAAGTACTTAAAAAACCTCATGTCTCCCCCTTTAATGGCCTACCACCTACTCACCACAGGGTGTCACATGGAGCTGAGTCAGTGGGAAATGCCTTCCTGTTGAATCAACACTATGCCACTTGCTGGGTAGGTCTTAATAAATAGACCGCCGGCTAGTTCTGGGTTCAACTGAGCACATCTTTCCAGATCAAGCAAACTCACACTGTCAGTACTACACTGTCGGAGGTGTCACCAACAGTGTGGTCTAGCCCCTAGCCTTGGAGCAAAGAGCACTTAGGCAATTCCTGCTAGATCAGAAGACTCTGGCAAACAGCTGGATCATACCCTGCCTTTGTGCTACTCATTGTCCTGGGTCCAGGCTCTCTAAAAGACTCCCCAGAACTCTGGAACAAAGCTCTTTCGGTTCAGTGGAGTTCTCTACTGTCAGGGTAAAGCTCATCTGTGCAGGTGATGGGGCATTCTCTGGGGCTTGCCTGAAACTGTGGAAAGACCCCACCCCTTCCCCTCAGGAACTAAGGACCACTCCAGACCTCCTCACCTTCCATAGAAATGCAAGCTTCTTCCACTTCACCTTCTCTTATGCAGTTAGAGAGCAGCCTGATGTTTAAAAAGACAAAAAGCCCTAGCAGAACAAAGCACCACACTGCACAGACTTCCCACCCTGAGGAGAGGGTGAGGGAACAAACATGTAACAGATGTTAGTCCCTGTGACCAAAATCACCCTGTATTCACACTATACTTCCATTGTAATAATCATATGCAAAGAAAGACTTGTTTGGCATCAATTAACAGTAACACACTGATCATCAATAGTCTTGCCTAATGTGTGTGCAAAACATGTATTAAGTGTTATGAACATAAACTGAAAGGATGACTGCAATGTGTTTACCAGACAAGCCTGGGGATAGGGTAAATTGGTTTCTCAAGGACAAAGGACAAACTGACACTTCTATCCTGGTAGATCAAAGTTGATTGGCAATCACCTATCAAGTGATCATTTTTTTGTCAGAGAAGGGGTGCAAGAACATAGTGATCTGCATTTTAGCAAACAACAGCATGGAACCTCTTTCATCACAAGACCCCATGTCTCTTTCCCTGAGCTGGAATGAATTTTATCATGGGGCGACTCTTAAGAAAATACACTTCAACAGGTGACTGGACTATAAAAGTGAGGGGCAAAAGCATCCTAGACAGCCTCCCTTTCTTTCACCTAGGAAGACAAATGAACCAGCCCTTTGGCTTTTGGGGGAGATCCTGCCCTGAGATTTTGATCAGCCACATTTCAAGGAACATGAATCAGGATTCTATCTTGAACCAAATCTTGCTTGTTACATTTTAGCTACAAGGAAGTGTTTTATCTTTATTTCTCTTGCAACCATTTCTGTTGTTAATGCCTTATACTCACTTGATCTGTCTCTTCATAGTTAAATAAAATTCTTCTATTTTTTAATCAATTTGAATCTAGTGTTGTGTTTAAACTGCACAGTTTGATAACTCTGCTTAAAGTACCAAACTGTTGACCATTGACTCTTTCCAGGGATGTTGCTGACTAGCTGCTGGGTCAGAGTTGCTGGAGCAGGGCTGCAGCTACACACAGACCTTTAGGGCTGTGAGGGGAGGGGCTGGCCTGCATGGTGGCAGGCTGTTTGCGAGCAGCTCAAATTGTATGTTACAACAGCAAAGCATTGTGTGGTACACAAGGTTGTGGGGCAGGTGATGTCACAATCCCTTGTAGGTCTGGACTTTTCTTCTTCAACACTTAGCTGAACAGTCCCCATAGTGATTGGTCTGTTTCTATGCAGCCACAGGGGCTTGATGGACCAAGGGGTCAATGTTGGAACAGACTTGATGCAACCATATAATAGGGGGCCTGCCTCTGGACCACCACCACCCCTCAATTGATGGCATTTTATCCCAGATGTTACAAGCCACTCAGAGAATGGTTCGCTGGAACATCTTGCAGCATTCTGGCAACGTGTCTGAAAAGCATAAAATGCTGTTTGTGGAACATGGTCCCAGTAGTCTGTAGATTGGAGCAATCATAAAGGTCTTCATTAGGAATGAAGTTATTCCACTTTATGCCCGATATGTGACATTGGCACATTGTGTGGATAGCCTACAGGCTGAGAAATACAATGGTGACGTTCACCACTCTACAGCAGTACAGACAGAAGACAGCTCACATAGATCATGAACTTAGGCGTCGTGCTGAGATGATGTTGATTCATTGCAAACCACACATAGCAGATGCTGTGATGCCAGTTTGCAAGTTGGAGGAACTGGCGTATAGACCCCAAACTGCAAAATCTGCAGACTGCTTTAACAGTTTTGTTATTCAAAGAGATTGGAGTTCTAGGTGGGCCTGATCCTAGCTTTTGCAGCTTTGTCTTTGACCACAGAACATGGAGGCCAGAGTGGGTCAGCTCCACCTTCATTTGCTGGAGTGCTTCACAAAGCTTGTTGAGACGCTGTAGTAGAAGGACAAAGTCAACAAAATAGTCAAAATCTGAAAGTGAGGGATTACCAGTCTTAATGCCTAAGGACCTGAAGGAAAGCTGCATTATGAAATCCATCACCCAACAACAGAGCACAGAGACTAAGACAAAACCCTGCTTAACAACAGACAATGACAAGAGGTGCTGACATCTGATTTCCATGATCTGGATTGCACCCCAGAATGGGACAGTCACATCAATTAATGCACTACTGGAAGGTGCTCAGGTATTACGGTGATGAGGTAGTGTAAGAATCTATAAAGAACAGAATAGACATGTTGCATCACCAAGTCCACTTCCTTCTGACCAGTACAAAACCATAGTTGCTGGGACATTTTCAAACGTTTTATCCAGTCTAGCTTTGAAAATCCATCTGTGGTCCCTGCTTTCATCACAAAGTGGATTGGTCATGTCAGTTTTCCTGAAGCTATAAAATACACAATAGCCTGAATTCTTGGTGAAAATGATACATTGACACCTTCTACAGTTCCAGGTCAGCCCCAGCTCCTGGTTCTAATCGTTATAGCTATCACTGGTCTGGATCCTAGTTATCTCAGAGACTTTGTGTATCCATCTGCCACTGCCTGAGTTGTGATCAATGAATACTTAGTCTCAGGTAGTTTCTAGAGCTGACCTTCAGATGGCTTCAGGCTCCTCATTGGCAGTGAAAGGACCTTGGCTGTTGAATTCCTTAGCACTGGCAATCAATGTTAAGTCAAGTTTTGCCACATGGAGGGCACAATGCATGTGATGACCCTTTGCTCAGATTTGCTATCAGTAGCTCTTATACAGGACGGCCCTGCAGGGATGTCTCCAGGAGGCAGACAACAAGAGTGGGACAGACTGCCGTTCACTACCCACTGGGTGCCTCTTGTGGCAGTTCTGCGAATTAGCATGTGGTGATGCTCCCATCCATAACTTGTTCTCTGTCACTTTTCCATTCCAGATATCTTCAGGGCCCTCCAGTCAAGCCACAGTCCACAGTCCCACTTCCTGGGGTGGGGGGGTCCTGCAGTCTCTTTTTCACCACTTGCTTTCCCTTTTCCACCGCATGTTTCTCTGCAGCCTCAGTACCTCCTTCCTTGTATGAGGACCTCCACAGCCCTTATATCAGGGCCTTCCACTCTTGCTGAGCTGTGACCATCAGTCACATCTCCACTGAAAGTGCTGATCTCCCTCAACCTACTGGGGAGCCAGTATTCCCTCCCTGCGCTACTGGGAGTGACTGCCTTGCTTTGCTTGTTACTCCCTTTTTTTATATTGGGCTCCTGGCTTCTGACTGGCTTCCCAGCTGCTGCTGCCCATTAGCTGCTTCTGGCCAGCCCTCATGAATGCCCTCTGAGACAGTGTGGGGTAGCACCCCACCACAAGGAGTAATGTTACTTCAGTCTAAGAAAGCTGCAGAAAATGAAGGAGGGGTGGAGCCTGGTGTCTTTGGATGACAGTGAAGCTATTCTGCACCAGATACCCAGGTGACGATAGAGGAGTAGAAAGGCAAATTTGGTGAGGGACACATGAGGCAATGAAAAATAAAACTTTCCCAAATGTCAGCTCTTCCCATTCAGCAAAATGTGTTTTCCCACTACTTGCATCATCACCAACCACAGAATTTATGGCTACAGAGCTTTGCAGGAAATTAGGCTGGTGATTGAGGCTGAATAGAATTCAACTTGTTTTACCCAACTCTGTTGTTTCTTTATGGGTAAACCAAGCAGATCTGCCTCAAATGGTGGTGAGGGCTGCTGGGAAGGGATTATTAGAGACCACAGGGTTTTCTCTGAGCACTAACAAGTGGCCATTATAGTGATTTTTCCGCGAATGAGAGCTATTTTCACCCATGCAGAAGAAAAAGAATTAAAAATAATAAAAACCTGCTGGACTCAAAGGAGCATCTTGCAGAAGCTCTTTGACATGAAACCAATTATAAAAGGCTATAAATAGATCATTCCTTTCACAGCATCTGACTTACATAACTGGACCGGCAGTGCAGGAGGAAACTGCTTCAGTAGCCCACAGAAAGGAGGCAGGGAAAATGTAGAGGTCATTTGGTATTACATATACACTCATGGAGACTAAGGAGAAAGCAGGGTTTGAGCTGTGACTTCTGTAACCTTGTTACTTCACAACTGACAGCTGTGCTAGCAGAAACCAACCATTTAAAGGACAACACACACACATAATGAGTTTAGGTTGAATTTAGATGCAGTCAGAGCTCTCAATGAAAACTAATGACGATCTTCTTCATGTTCAGGACTCCTCTGTAGGTAAAGGCAAGAAACTGATGTCAGTGCATTGTCTGTATGACAGTGTGTTGCTAACAGGAGGTTGTGTAACAAAGGACAGAAGGTAAAAAGAGTATCTTGGGATACAAAAGAACCAACCAGAGAGTTCTGAGGGCCTCAAAGCTAAAACCGTTAGGGTTCGGTCCTTCCAACTCATCCATGTGAAGCTACTTACATCCACTGAATGCATTCAGTCATAGCTTGTAGAATTAAATCCCGGGCTTGAGCTCTTTAGAAAAGCTCTAGGGGACTGGCACATTGCTTACCTTTAAGTTTCTTAAAACATTGGTGGGAGCAGAGGCATATTCAAACTAGAGAGCTAAGCAAAGAATCTGCAGAACCAAAGGTCCACGTTGCTCTCCAGTGGGCACCTTAGAACGAAAAAGGTTCTGTGAGTGGGGCTTGATGGTTCTAGTCAGTGAGGGATTATGTATACTGGAATCAACAACTTCCATGTCCACGTCTGAGTCATTCATTTGAGGGGCCTACAGGATTAAATAGTTGAAAAAATGTAAATAGCTGAGGATGTTTTGAAATCCTTTTAGAAAGATTTTCAGAAGCAGCCGAAAAGCAAGTTTTATGGGACACACAAAAAGACGCCTCAGACCATTTAAGGCATTTATAGGAGTCTCATTCCCATGATGCCTGAGTCTCTAACACACTCTGGTGGCTGTCTCTTTATAAGGAAGCGGGGAAATACTTTGCTCTCAATTGTACATATGGGTCACAAAAAGTAGTCAGAGCAAAGCAAAGCAAAAGATCTCCTGAATACTGGGTGAGTACATGACCCACTGGACTATATCACAATGTTAAGGTGACTGCACCATTAATCCCCACATGGTCTGCTCAAAGGATGTTCACACAGTCCTCCAGCCATCACCTCTCCCTGGGCAAGGACTCACATCCCACTTCTATGTACAGGTATGTCTACACTGGAGACTCTATTAAGTTGACTTAACAAGGTTGACTTTAAATTGACTTAAAGTCAACTTTGTTAAGTTGACTTAGAGATTCCACATTGGAAACTCCTGTTGACTGCCTGTGTCCAGACTAGCAGGAGCTAGGTTGACACTGCCTGGTGACCAGGAACTCTGGGAGGAGCCTGGCGGCCAATTAAGTTGACTTAAGGGATATTCCCTGTATGCAGTGGCTTAAGTCAATTTAACAAGGTTGACTTAAGCGCTAAGTCAACCTTAAGAGGTGGTGTTATTAAGTTGACTTAATAAAAGCCTAGTGTAGCTACAAGAGTGTACACGTCCCCTAAGTGGGGTCGAAGGCTGCAGCCCCTTGCACTTTACTGTGATTCTCCCCAGAAACCCTGGCAAACCTCCATCCTCTTCTTTAAGGATAATGACACGAAAGGTGACCTAAGAGACCAGAAAGGTGTCCTACGCAGGGTACATTCAAGGCTAAGAATTGTACAGAGAATATATCTAAAAAAAGCCAAGAAAATGAAATAAACACACACTATCTTAACAGACATAAGCCCAACTTCAATGGCGGGACTTGGGAGGGCCTTCAGATCACTCAGCTGGTTTTACTCTTTTGGTGGCATGTTCATACCAGATTTAAGAACAACCTACAGACAATTCAGTCACTTCAATTTCAAGTTTGGATCTTGGATTTCTGGCTTCCTGTCACAGATAACATGAGTCAGTAACCTTTTCTTGAGGAAGTGGGATCTTCTCCCATGAAAGCTCATGCAAAAAATAAATCTGTTAGTCTTAAAGTGCCACACAACTGCTTGTTGTTTTTTTACTGGACTAGACTAACACGGCTATCCCTTTGGAAATCATCAAATGTTGGCCACCTACATAACTGGTTAGGCTTTAAAAGCCCCTCCATGTCAAGTGGCAAAGGGCTCAGAGTTATATAAATACAACTGCTACCACATCTGACAAACTCACTATACCTAACACCCAGCTGTCCAAAAAGTATTTTTCAAGATATCAAATGAAAAATGGTGACTCTCTGATCATTAATATTGTTAAGTGATGTTTGTATGGTTAGTGTGCAATGAATTATGTATGTGTGGTGGATGGTCTTAAAATATGCCCAAAATAAGCAATCTGAGTAGAGTGCGTAGAAGGGTTTGTCTTAGAGATGAAGGAATGTGGATTTGCCAGTCAGCCTGGGTCAAACTTTGTAAGTAGAGCCAATGAAAGTACATTTGCACCTAATGTAAATGAAGTAACCAAATCAACAGGCAGAGCTAATTAACAAAAGCATGAAAAAGAGCATGGCAACTGCTTCCCCACCACACAGAAGAAAAAGCAGCAGGGGGGAACAACTTTGTCAGGGGTTACTTTAAAAAAAATACATGTAAAAGGTTTTCTGAACTGAAAGAAGCAGGGAAAAGAGATTGTGGTTATCCAACACTTAATGAAGAAAGAGGCCAACATGCTTTGAGAATCTGTGAAAAGTGCAGTGCCCAGTCATGTGGGTGGAGGAAGCTGAAAGCTGGCTGAAAAATTACCTGGTACCGTGTTTGTAATCTGTTACATTTCAGACACTAGAAAGCACGTTGCAGAGCCATAACTGCAGCATGGCCAATGGGGCAAAGCCTGGAGTGGCTTAATGGAGCTGCGCTATTAAAGGGGTGGCTTTGCAGCACCAGCTTTAAGTGTCACTAATGGGAAGGTTCGTGTTCTGATCAGAACACACCCCGGGCAGCAATGATCGATGTTACAGCCCTGGCATGTTAGATTTGTAACCAGTTTGGTTCTGTCCTTGCTTATTATCACTTAAATCTCTTCTTTATTAATAAACTTACTTTTGGGCTTCACTTAAAAACTAAAAACTGACGTGCATTATCTCTGGAGACTATGGGCTTTGTCCTTTCTGTGAGTGTCCAGTGCAAGAGAGGCTGGGTGCTACAGAGGAACGCTTTGCCAGGATATTAGGGAACTGGGGATCACTGAATATTACCTGCAATGCCTGGTTATGACTGGCAGAGTCTCAGGAAGTTTGTTTGGGAGGCGGGCAGATGGGAAGAGAAGGAGCTGAGCAACAGTTGAAATTCCAGCACAATTCTCTCTTGCTGAGCTAATGGGGTAACGCCATGACTTTTGGTTCTCAGTGCCCCAAGGCTGTGTCAAAGTGGTGGTGGAGAATTTCAATTAACCATCCCTTAGACTGGGTCCCCAGGAAATCCACTCAGCACTCCAAGACCCTGAAGTCACACTTAACTCTTGTCCCCAAAGTCCACATAATAGCTGACACATTTCAATACAACATCCGTCAAAGTCCTTATGCTTCCAAAGTCTCATCTCTGAGGCTACTGCCTGCCACATTAGACCCATTTTCATCCTTCATATATTAGACTGTACATCCAGATGCATGCTGTTCAGAAGATCTTTTACTCAAACGGACCTGCTCCCATAGGATTCAGTAGAGAATGATGCAGGCTGATTGTTGCAAAAGAGTTTCATCAGGAACTGATCCAAAGACCATTAATGTCAGTGACCTACAGATTGGTCCATTTTTTGAAATGTGTATTGCAGTCCTACATAAAGTGAGATTTCATTCCATGAACATTAAGCCACTGTTAGCCCAAGAACTCAGCAAACTTATTCCTGCTAGTCACATTCTTGCTGCCAGAAGGAAAAACCATTAATTTTTTAAAGGGATAATTTGCACAGAGATCAAGCATATGCCAACTAAAACACAAGCTGGTTCTCAAAAGTGAACTTGAGCTGCAGTGATCTTGTTGGATATCATCCAATGACAGCAAAATAATGAAGAGCTAGATAGAATGCTCTGCAGGATAAACAAGCCTGTAGCCACAATAGTCTGAAGATAAATGGTACTTAGAATAAAACATTGTCACCAATCTCGGTTTTCCAGTACCTTGGGTTACAATAACAAGGATTTACTTTTGCATATTATGTTAACTTTGGACTGAGACTCCTGAAAAGGTCAGTTTCTCTGTCCTTACAAAGTTCAAATGAGGCAGGCGTGTTAGTCTAGTTCAGCAAAACAACCAAGGAGTCGTGTGGTACTTAAAGATGACAGATTTTTTTTATCACATGAGCTTTCGTGGGAGAAAATCCCACTTCATCAGACACTTCAAAGTGTCTGATGAAGTGGGATTTTCTCCCACAAAAGCTCATGTGATAAATAAATTTGTTCGTCTTTAAGTGCCCCTCTGTCCTTAGAATGATTTTACACACACACAGTCTTGAAATCCTTTAGCTCAGTTTTACTGCAGAGATAGTATATGAACATGTTACTTTCAGCGAACAGCTCGCTGCCATTTTTAAACAAGATGTCTTTGTGGAGCTAACACGAAGGAGAGAACCAATGCAGAAACAAACAATAAGTTACCCCCTCCTACTGAGTACCTCTCCCTCCAAAGCTCTGCCCCATTTTAAAATAAAGATAGATTTTGCTATGGTTATGGTGCAGGTTTAAAATTCCAACAGGTAAGCCCAGAACCTGGTATGTTTGATAGATTTCATGCTGCTTTCCCAAGGAAGAAGCTATTCCACAGTTTCTGAATTTTAGGTAAAATAAAGCAGATGTCTTTACATGATGCCATCATATTGTTTGGTCAGACAACTGGGAAAGTGGGTTTGCAACCAAGGAAAGTGTTCACATGGCCAAGAGACATTTCAGTTCATAACTGATAATCTGCAAGATACTTAGTATCTACACTTATAGAATCATAGAATCATAGAGCTGGAAGGGACCTCATGAGGTCATCTAGTCCAACCCCCTGCCAGAGGCAGGACCACTCCCACTAAACCATCCCAGTCATGGTTTTGTCCAGCCGGGCCTGAAACACCTCCAAAGATGGAGACTCCACTACCTCCCTAGGCAGCTCATTCCAAGGCTTCACCACTCGCCTAGTAAAGAAGTTTTTTCTAATATCCAGCCTTGACCTCCCTAACTGTAACTTGAGACCATTGCTCCTCATTCTGTCCTCCGTTACTACCGAGAATGGTCGAGCTCTATCTTCCTTGGAGCATCCCTTCAAGTAGCTGAAGGTTGCTATCAAATCCCCCCTCAATCTTCTCTTCTGCAGACTAAATAAGCCTAATGCTTTCAGTCTTTCCTCACAGGGCTTGTGCTCCAGCCCTTTAATCATTTTGGTTGCCCTTCACTGGACTCTCTCTAGCATGTCCCTGTCCTTTTTGTAGTGGGGAGCCCAAAACTAAACACAGGATTCTAGATGTGGCCTCACCAGTACAGAATAGAGGGGAATGATCGCATCCCTTGATCTGCTGGTAATACTTCTTTTGATGCAGCCCAGTATGCCATTGGCCTTTTTGGCAGCAAGAGCGCACTGCTGACTCGTATCTAGCTTCCCATCCACCATGATCCCCAGGTCCTTTTCTACACTGCTGCTACTTAGCTGAATGTTCCCCAGCCTGTAGCAGTGCATGGGGTTTTTCCATCCCAAGTGCAGGATTTTACACTTGTCCTTATTGAACCTCATAAGACTTCTACTGGCCCACTGTTCCAATTTATCTAGGTCTCCCTGAATCCTGTCCTTGCCCTCCAATGTGTCTACTGTTCCCCCCAGCTTGGTGTCATCCGCGAACTTACTGAGAGTGCAGTCTATTCCATCATCCAGATCATTGATGAAAATGTTGAACAGAACCGGTCCCAGGACCGACCTCTGGGGCACACCACTCGTGACTGGTTGCCAGCTAGACATGGATCTATTGATTCCTACACGCTGAAACCGTTGATCTAGCCAGTTTTCTATCCACCCTATAGTCCACCTATCCAACCCATTCTTCCTTAATTTGCCAATGAGAATGCTGTGGGAAACTGAATCAAAAGCCTTGCTAAAATTAAGGTATATCACATCAACAGTTCTTCCTGCATCCAGAAAACCAGTCATCTGATCATAGAAGGAAATGAGATTGGTCAGGCATGATTTACCCTTGGTAAATCCATGCTGACTCTTCCTGATCACTTTATTTACCTCTAAGTGTTTGAGGATGGATTCTTTGAAAACCTGCTCCATAATTTTTCCAGGGATCGAGGTGAGGCTGACAGGTCTGTAATTCCCCAGATCCTCCTTTTTCCCTTCTTGAACATAGGCACTACGTTTGCTTTTTTCCAATCCTCTGGCACCTCCTCCTTTCTCCATGAGTTTTGAAAGATAATGGACAGAGGTGCTGCTATCTCATCGGCCAATTCCCTTAGCACCCTTGGATGCAGTTTGTCCGGCCCCATGGACTTGTGCACATCCAGCTTCCTTAAGCAGTCCCTAACCTGACCTTCCATCACCAAGGGCCTCTTTTCTTCTCTCCAGCCTGCCATACCCATGGTAGTGGGCTGGGAGCTGACCCTGCCTGTGAAAACTCAAGCCAAAAAAAGCATTGAGCACTTCAGCTTTTCCCTCATCCTCTGTCACAAGGATGCCTGCCCTATTCAGCAAGGGACCTACACCATCCCTGATCCTCTTCTTGTTACTAACATACTTGTAGAACCCCTTCTTGTTATCCTTTACATCCCTCGCTAGCCGCAACTCCATTTGTCCTTTGGCCTTTCTGATTTTATCTCTGCAGTCCCTAGCAATATCTTTATATGCCTCCTTGGTCACCTGACCAAGCTTCCACTTCCTGTAAACTTCCTTTTTATGTTTAAGCTCAGAGCAGAGTTCTTGGCTAAGCCATTCTGGCTGCCTCACATGTTTAGTGTTCTTTCTCCTAATTGGAATGGCAACTTCCTGTGCCCTTTTGATTGAAAAAATGGTCTTTTCTGAAAAGCAAAAACTGTCATGTTTTTCAAATATTTCAGATTTTTTAATTAAAAATAAAAGAAAATTGAAAAATAGAAGAGGGTAGTGGAAGAAACAGAGGTAAATCCAAACCCTTAAAATTCGAAAATCCTCAGATTTTTCATTTCCAGTTTTGAAACCAGAAAAATGTTTTTCATTTTTTCCTAAAAAGGGAACATTTTAAAAAGTGAGAATGTTTTAATTCCCCCTCCCCAAAATCTACTTACTGTTTTCTATGTAGCTCTACTTAATTACTGAGAGGCAGAGATATACTTTTTATTTGTTTCTTACTACATAGAAAGATTAATTATTTCACAGTTTCCAAGGAATTTCTCAGTTTCTTTCATAGAAGAGGATCATACAGAAAATGCAATGGAGACAGAAGTGTTTAATAAATTTCATTCATCATACAATAAATGCAGTGCTATGTGCTAGCAACACTCATTCCTTCACAGCACTGTCCACTAGTCTGTCTAGATGTCTCAAGAGGTTCACCACCTTTGTACCCAGCAGGCAATTCACGATGCAGTTCTCCCAGTCATCACAAAACCAGCTATCTCTATATCTAGTGATCAGATCCCTGTTACTGTCACCTCTCTCTTGCTAACCACACAGGTTCCCTTCTTCAAGAGGTATCTATCCTTCATAAGAGAGGATGCCGTGCAATATAGTACAATATCGGTAACCTGAAACTATCCTGAAAGAAAAGCACAGTGGGCACATCTACATTGCCCAGCATTTTCAAAAAAATCTTTTTTCAGGAAAAGTACTTGAAAATAATTATCTCAAAAAAACTTTTTTTTTCCAAAAATGCTATTTTGGGACCACAGTCCGGTGTCCCAAAATACCACAGTTTTTTTATTTCAAAAAAAGTCTACACCGGACTTTCTTTTTCAAAAAAAAGCAAGGCAATGGAAAAGATAGGGATGATATTTCGAAAAAAGCCTTTTCAGTGTCTGGGGATGGCTTTTTTCGAAAAAGCTATCCCAAAAAAGGCTTTTTATTTAGAAGAAGGTGGCAAGCTAACTTTTTTGAAAAAGCGCTCCGGTATCTCGAAATACTGGAGCACTTTTTCAGGATCGCTAAACCGCATTATTTTTCAAAAAAACCCTTTTTTTGGGGGTAGCTTTTTTGATAAAAGCCATCCCCAGACACAGAAAAGGCTTTTTATTTTTTCAAAATATCCTCCATATGTTTTCCATTGCCTTGCTTGTTTTCAAAAAAGAAAGTCCGGTGTAGACTTTCTTTTTTGGGAAAAAAAAAAGGTGTGGTATTTCGGGATAACAAACAGTCCCTGGACCATTCTCCCAAAATAGCATTTTTGAAAAAAGTTATTTTGAGATAATTATTTCAAATATACTTCAAAATAATTTTTTCGAAATTACTTTTTTCGAAAAATGCTCTGTAACATAGACATAGCCAGTATGTATGTCAGTAATAAAGCCTGGGTCATTTGTCATTTGGTAAATAATTTCTTTTGTTTCTGTCATGGATGTGTCAAAAACTGCCAGACTAATGTTCCATCTAGGCCAGTGCCTGTTTTCCAACAGCGGCTGATGCCAGATACTTTAGACAGAATAAATTGAACAAGACAGTTTATTGTGTGATCCAGTCTGTTACCCATTTCCAGCTTCAGGCCATCAGAGGTTTAGAGTTGTTGGGTGTCACCATTTTAGACCTCCTAGAGGATAATGAATGAATTTGAGGTAGGGGTATTGTTATGAGCTAGGTGAAAGGTAATGAGTGAATTAAAAACCCATTGAGATATCTGCACAACAGATACCATCATAGGTCCTAATCAAGCCTGCTACTCCATCAAAGGCTTATTTACCTGCTCATCTACTAATGTGATCTATGCCATCATGTGCAAGAAATGCCCCAACACCTTATACATTGGACAAACAGGACAATCCCTGCGCAAAAGAATAAATGAACACAGAGCTGATATCAGAAATCACAAAACAAAAAAACTAGTTGCTGAGCACTTTCATCTTTCTAATTACTTGATAAACGATTTGTTAATGACCGTTGAAAGAAATGTGACTGGGACATCAAGACTTCAAAGAGAAACAGCTGAACTCGAATTAATGTGCAAATTAAATTCTGTGAAAGCAGAATTGAATCGAGACTATGGGTTCTTTTCCCATTACAAAAGGTAATTTAATTTCAGGCTTCCCAGTTTGAACCTAACAATTTGCTGTTACTGTATGACCTGATCCTATCTTTTACACCGCCTTGCATCTATTTTCCTTCCATTCTGTAAGTTCACCCATCTTCGAAGCATCTGACGAATTGGGATTTTCTCCCACGAAAGCTCATGCAAAAAATAACTCTGTTAGTTAAGTGCCACACGATTCCTTGGGGTGTTTTGGGTATTTTTGTTTGTTTGTTTGTTTGTTTGTTTTTTTTGCTGGACTAGACTAACACGGCTATCCCTTTGGAAATTGCCAAGTTGTGAATTAGCCTTTCAGTTAACATGGCTGTAAAGATAACTCCCCATCTATGACAAAGGGTGTATGTGACCCTGCCAAAGAGCTTTTGCTGAGTGTTGTTTTGAGTAAGAAGTGGGAGAAGGGGGCAGCAAGGAGATTTGGACTAGGGAACAGACAAGCACTGTTCCCTCTGAGCTGTGTGTAAGCTGTGTGCGTGTGTGCATGCACACAGGTCATGAAACCTGTGCACACAACAAAGTAAAGTACAGTATGCATAAAAAATTCAATAGTGCTAATATTGGTGCTCACAAAGAAATGTTTTTGCTCACACAAAGAAATTGTTTGCACACACAGTCTATGAGTAATTAGAGGGAACATTGCAGACAAGCATAGACTGAGTGAGTGAGAGCTTGAAGGACCACACAGCTGAAAGCATGTTTCTGACCCTGGAAGAAACTTGGGGAGCGGTTTTTGGGACAGTGTAGGCAGAAAAGAGTTCTTGTGGTACGGTGAGAAAAAGAAGCTATTTCCTGTTTTTGGATTCCTTCTGTGTTCAGAGACACTGGACTTAGTACATTCTTTGCAAAGAAACAAAATTGTCTCCAGGAAATACCAGATTACTCCCCACTGGAATACCCATCACAGGATACCAAACCTTGACTAGCCCTACTCATCTAAAAGGGGCAATAGTACAAAGAAGCTGAGAGAAGTTAGATATAATGGCAGGAAATAATACCGCTTGGGAAAATAATCTTAATCAGTAATCCACCAAAAATCTGGGAAGAAGCAATGCTGAGAAAGAGTCCACCTTCCTTGTGAGTGGACAACTAACTTGCTATGGGTCTGCAATTTAGTCTGGCACCGAAACAGTCAAATGCAAGGGTTTTGAGCAAAATATGCAGAGGCATCACATTGCAGAACAAGATAATGCGATTCCTTTTCGGTATGGAATAAGATGCAGTCATCCGAGGTATATTATGTTCCTTATTGGACATTTTCACACCAGAAGGATATTGGCAAAGGGGAAGGAATTTGGAGATGACCAATGGAAATGATTAGGCAGCTTGAGGGAGAGAGCTACGTGGGTATGTTTTTTGGCTATGCACAGGCTGAGGGGAAACATGCTAACCAAACCATCTATACATTTTTGTAGCAAATCAGCGATGAAGGAGAATTTCACACTGCTGGAAGATGCAGTAGGTAGCCAACTACCACAGTTTTCAACTTGTGTTCTGTGATAGGTTGTTGTTAGCATATAGCTACTGTATGTCTAAGATTTCCCAAGGAGCCCACGCCTCCCTTTGAAATTTTTTAGGGTTAAAAAACCACAGACCAAGTAGGTCTTTCCTGTGTCTAATTTTTGTGGGCTAGATTGTGGCTTGGATCTCTTGCATTGCTACATCCCTTGTCAGATTACCCAGATACAGGAATAAGAGGGGCTGTTCAAGGACTTATTACTCCTCAGAACAAGCATGAAGGGAAGGACCCAATGGTAAGAGGAGCCTAGATTCCAGGTCTCACAGTTCACTGGCCAGTACAGCTGAAGCAGAATATGGGATGTTGCAATTTGCTGTCAGTACAAGAAGGGGTGAGCAGGAAGGATTTGTGCATGGGGGGTGTCTATGAGGCACAGCACCCGCTGCAGCTGCTCATAACATGGTAACAATTCTTCATGGCACTCTACACAGAGCTGTGCCCAAAGCCACAGTTGAGACCTTTGATTCTGCAGCAGTCAGCTGACCCTCACAATTGCCTAGAAGCTGAGAGGATCCCAAAATCAGGAAGGAAGAGGTAATTCAGTTTACCTATTTATTTTAACAGGCCTTCCTTCAACCTCACAGTGATGTTTGGGATTATACACATGAGCTGGACCAGGTAGAACATAGACTCATAGACTCTAAGGTTCGAAGGGACCAGTATGACCATCTAGTCTGGCTTCCTGCACAATGCAGGCCACAGAACTCCATCCACCAACTCCTGCAATAAGTCTCTAACCAGTGACTGAGTTATTTAAGTCCTCAAATCATGGTTTAAACATTTTAAGATACAGAGAATTCACCAGCAGATGAGCCATGTCCCATGCTACAGAGGAAGATGAACTTTCCCCTCCTCACCCCCCCAGAGCCCTAGCCAATCTGCCCTGGGGGAAAATTCCTTCCTGACCTCAAGTTGGCAATCAGTTAAACGCTGAGCATGTGGGCAAGTCTCACCAGCCAGTCGCCCAAGAAAAATTCTTTGTAATAACTCAGAACCCACCCAATTACCCTCCTTCTTAGGCCACCGGTATATCCACCACCAGTAGTTAAAACTCAGTCTATTGCTAAACTGGGCCATCCCACCTTACTGTCCCCTCCATAAATTTATCAAACTCAGTTTTGAAGGCAGTTATGTTTTTTGCCTCCACAGCTCCCCTTGGAAGGCTATTCCAGAACTCTACTCCTCTGATTGTTAGAAACCTGTGTTTAATTTTGAGCCTAAATTTTCTGACGGACAGTTTGTAGCCATTTGTTCTTGTGTCCAAATTGGTGCTATCAGGGGCATCACTGGCGCTGGGCACATGCCCCAAACTCCAGCACCAGTGCCCTGGATCTCCAGCCCTGTTGGGCTGCAGATCCGGGACCCAACTGCCCGTGGCCGCGGCAGCCCCATCCCCTGCCGGGGATGCGGGGCCTGGCCTCCTGCGGCCGCTTCCAGCCCCGGCCCCAGCTGGTGATGTGGGGCCTAGCCACCCGCGGTGGCACAGTGGCTCCTGGTCCTGTCCCTGGCCAAGGGGCAGGGCCTGCAGGCTGAGGGCGGGGCCTGGGGCCGTGCCCTGGGTCCCTCCCCCAGCCAATGATGCTCCTGGGTGCTATACTCAAATAATTGCTCTCCCTCCCTGGTATTTTCCCCTCTGGTATATTTACAGAGCGCAATCATATCTCCCCTCAACCTTCTTTCTATTAGGCTAAACAAGCCAAGCCAGGCTCCTTAAGTCCTCTTGAAGATATGTCTCCAGACTGAGGAAAACATTCTTGCAGATTTCTGTCTGCCTCTCAGAAACCCTATGGAAAGCAGTCATAACTTGCACAGGGCTGTCCAGGACAGAAAAGTAGGTATAGCCACATGAGTAATGAATCAAGCGCAGGCGAAGAGGACGCTGAGTTCCATACTTCTAATAGAATAGTCTCAAATGTGTCCAGAACAGACATAAATTCAAACAGTGCCCAAAATGAACGGCATCAAATCTCTGTGTTATATAAGTCTATGTCACTTCAACATAGGAAACAGCTTATCTTGAAAGAAATCAGAATTAAGTAATGTTGTGCATTTTCTTCCTCGCATCAGAGAAAAGCACAAATGTCTCTGTCTGGTGGGCAGACTATCTCTTGGGTCTTTGTTACCCACATGAGGACTCTGTCTGTAGCATATATATAGAAATAAATTAAGTTACCCAGCATGAATCCCAAGATAGAGACCAGTGTTTGACAAACGTGTGAGGAAGCCAAGCCAGTAAATCTGCTTTGTACAAATATTGGAAAAAGAAGCCAGTGAGAACACGTGGTACCAGCAAACACTAGTAAAATTATCCTCATACTGTTCCAAACAGAAGCATGTCAGAAACATGTGCTTAGAGCGTAAGTGGAATGATCCAACTAGAGAAAGCATGCGTGGCCTTTGAGAAACACTGGATTAGAGAATAAAATAAGACAAATGACTTGGTCCAATCGCTGTTCAGACACCTATTCAAACAATCACACAATTACAGTGCGTGGGTTCCAGAAATCTGAAAGATGAAAGGTAGATACTTTTTATAATGGAAAAAGAGGCCATTGTTAATAGCAAAAGGTCACTAATGTAATATTGTGATGGAAAGCTCTTCTCACTGTTTACGTGCTTGAATTGCCTTTCTGTAACATTGCCTGTCAAATCTGATGGCCTCCAAGGCTGCTCTTTTTCTTCCTGAACTTTCTTGTGATTGCGAAGAATAAGACAGAGTGGCTAGGAAGAGCTATGAGTGATGTGAGGCAATCCAGGCATTAGGGCGTGAAGCATCACAGAGCTGTGACTGATATGAGGAGAACTGGAGTTAGCGTGGGGAGCATTGAAGAGCTGTGACTGTGAGTTGAGAAGATCAGATCAATGGCATACTGAAGCATGGGGTGCGGGGAGTCAGGACCCTAGACACCTGGTTGTGAGGAGGCACGGGCTGCTCCTTCACAAGGCTCAGGAGGCAGGGAATGAAGGGGCGCAAAGCCTCCTGCAAACGTCCTGTGTCATGAAGGGTTGGCCCAGTGTCCCACATGGGGGGACCGGGGAGGGTGAGGCCACCCTGTTCTAGCTGGTGCTGGGCTGGAGCAATGACAAGCATGGGGAAAGGGAGGCACCAGGCTGGCCCTTCCTGGGGCAGGGCACGGAGGAGGTGCTCAGGGATGCCCCTCAGTGCTTGCTTTCCTGTACGTTGTGAGCCCAGCTCCCAGAGCAGCAGGGGTGGGGTGAAGGACGGGGGAAATGTGCCAGACTGCACCAGCCCTTCTCAGATGCCCGCCATTTAATATCCTAGACATTTTAAAGAGTCATTTTAAAGGGTTGCCTGACACTGGCTAGTGAGGGATTAAAAGGGCCATAATAGAACAGCCAGTGGGCAAGAGCTGAAGGAGAGCCAGTCAGGGGCAAGATGCCTTGTATGAAAAGGAGCTGCAAAGTCAGAGCAAGGCCGTCCATCCTGGGAGCTTGAGCAGGAAAACCTGGCTGCCCGGCTGGCTGATGTAGTCAGGACCCAGGTCAGCGAAGGTGGCTGGCTGCTGGGATTCTGTGGGAGCCAGGGCTCTGACGCAAGGGCTGACAAGGTGCTGGAGCTGTGGGGACGCAGCCCAGGGAATCAAGTGAGGAGTAAAAGGAAGAGGTGTTGCAAAGGCTGCTGCGTAAAGGCTTCCTGTGGCCTGGAGAAGTGGATGGGCCTGGGTCCCTCTTTGCCTCCCCCAGACTCTCAGTGGAGTGGCAGTTGTGACCACCAACAGGAAGGTGGAAGAAGCAGGACAGTGAAACCTCTCCCAGAAGGGAGGGTGTATGGATAAGTGTCCAGCCAGGAAGCTGAGCGGCTAGATGAGGTGTGATGGAGCACAGGTTGTGGACAAGGGTGCTGTCTTCACCTTCCTCATCCAGCAAACATTGCTACCAACCTGTCACAAATGGAAAGGAAAACATTTGTTGCTGGAGTTGGTGGTCAGTTAGATGGTTGTAACTCTCGTGTTTGCAGTTGTTACGCTACTGTGGCGAGGTAATATTCAAATAATCAGCCAATCCTTCAGTAACTAAAACAAAAGGTTTAATATAGAAAGAAAAGAAACCAAATATGAGAGATGTTAAAAGGTCAGACTGAATCACATACATAGAAATGATTAAAAGTCCGTGTAAAGCAGGTTCTCGGCAGACTTTGGAGTTTGCAGGCTTTTTACTCTGGTAGACACCCAGAGCCTGGGTGCATCTCAGACCTTTGTCCAGTCACAGGGGAGTAGTTCCAGAGATTGGTGTTGTTGCAGACTGGAGACAAAATGGTGTTGATGTTGCTGACTTTTACCACCTCTGGCCTTCCTCATGCTGTATGGAATTTTTGCAAATCAAAATGGAGATGAGTCATATGGGCAAGTCCTAGTGGCTCAACAGGTTTCTTCCTGGGCCCACTACACCTGGGAGCTTCCTTAATGGGCCATTAAGGCAAAGGTTTGTAGACATCCAGTCTGGTGAGTGTCTCAGAATCAAATAAATTGAAACACAAAGAGAACAAACATCTTCCTAAATTCTAACACAGATATGACACCTACATATAAAGCACAGAATCATTCCTGGCCGATTACAACCTTTCTATTGGTACCAAACATGGCATATTACATGTGGATTGTTGCAAATATGAAACATTGTTAATATGAAAAATAATCATAAATGATCCCCTATATCTGGACAATGTCACATGAGCTATGGAGCATAGAGAGCTGAGGATGAAGGTAAGCCATCCTATGTTATTTTATAATAAGTTGCAAAATGATAAAAGGCTAAATATATTTTGTTTCAGAGAGGGAGAAAGAAGAGCCTATATACATGGACATGGCAACTGTGAGACTAGAGAGAGAGAGAGCCCGAGAACTAGGCTGTAATTGAAGGTGCATGGTCAAGTGGTGATATTGTCACAGGAAAGCAAGTGAATTTTTTTTCCCCTTGGGTTTTGAAAAATATTATTACAATTACAAATCGAAAAGATGCCTTTTTGTTTTTGCAGCTCACCAAATCAGGGCCCTCTGCCCTCAGAGGAAGAGCAGTCTGAGCCAGAATCACACGACGAGGTGAAAATTTCCAGAGGGGTAGCCATGTTAGTCAGTGTACAGCAAAAGCAGTGAGAGTCTTGTGGCACCTTATAGACTAACAAATTTCAAGGGGCATAAGCTTTCATGGGCTTCAACCCACATCTGACAAAGTGGGTTGAAGCCCACGAAAGCTGATGCTCCTCGAAATCTGTTAGTCTATAAGGTGCCACAGGACTCTCGCTGCTTTTGCTATGAAAGGGTGAGACAGCCAAGAGCATTTTGAAAGGAACATGTAGAATTATAAGGATTAAACTACATCTCCACATTTATTTGTAACAGCGATCACAGACAATTGATACAGAGAGACAGACAATGCCTGATGCCATGGCTGCTGGGGAGTGATTATGATTCAGGCATGGATGAGGGCTTGATCAATGTTGCACACGTGACCTTTTTCACTTTTAAATTACCGCTGTGAAGAACTTAAAGCCTATTCTGTTATTTGCTTTTGACAGCCTTCTTCAGAGGACATAACAGATAAAGAGAACTGGCCTTGGGAAGAATAAACCTGATATGCACATGCATGAAACGAGATTTTAAAACAAAGACATTTGCAAGTTAGGGGGCAAACCCACAGGGCTGTAAAGAAGATGTTCTGACCTACAGGGTTAGGACCATAAAAACCATTTACAACGGCTTGTGGGCTAGTTCTTTGATAATAGTGAAACCTGTGTAAGAAACAAACCCAGTCTATGCCTCCGAGATCACATGCTTTAGTGCTACACAGAAACATTTCACCAGCTTAGCTGTGTTTCTTCTAAATTGAATGTGACACAGCTCCTAAATACAATCATGGCCACAGGCTTCAAATGGAAGGTGATTGTGGTTTGTTTTATAATCCTGTGGTAAAAATGAGAAAGAAGCAATTGTTCAGGAGCAGTGTGCTGGGACACTTTTGCATTATATACCTGATTTTGTAAGCAAGTTGTTCTGAAGTGAGGTGAAACTTGGGACATTCAAGACAAATTTGCTTCCTGAAAGGGGCACAGTAGTCTGGAAGGGTTGAAAATCACTGCCTTAAGTGACCAACTTGCATTTTTGGTTCAACCTGAAATGATTTTTAATTTTTTTAATTTTTTCAGTATTGCTAGCAAACCAAAAAATCCACAATTCACCCACCTCTACTTAACCTCCTAGTTAGTGATCAGCTGGGTGCAACAAGAAGAAAGGGCATGTCTCTTCCCATCTTGTGAGTCAGTGGAACCTGGATGAAAGGCAGTGATCCCTGCTAACAACATATGGAAACCCTTCCTGCTGCCGGTGTGCAGGAGTGCGGTTGTACTACCAAACAATACAAGCTTTCTGTTTTCAGCAACAACCCTAGAAAAATTGTTCCAGTGCCCTGGCTTGTGAGTATCATGCAATCAAATATCAGGGCCTCTTTTCTTCCCTAACCTTCAAGCTAGCAGAGATAAAAGGTGCCATTTGAACCTTTAAATCCTCACATCATCCAAAGGCAGCTTGCTGTCCAAAAGTTAGGACACTTACCTTAAATAGCAAAACAATACCTTCCTCCGAGTACAGTAATTCTAGGGACTGATCAGACATATATGTTCTTAAATGGGACAAGTATGAGTGATTTCATATTGAAAGGAGGTTTTCTGGGAAAGTTAGCCAACCGGCAGAGGTGAAGCTTAGCAGTTTCAGCCTCCTGTTCCTGAGTCCATATCAAGAAGAGGCAGGCTTTATACAGACCAGTTAGTGGTGAGATAAACAGCTTCTCTGACTTCAGCTCAAGAGATGAATTAGGTCAGTTCCTGCTTGGTTTGCAGTTTCTATGTTCACAACCCACCTTTATTTACTGATTTATTAAACTAAAGTTTGGAGCTCAGCATGTTAACTCCTGCCATGCAGGAGTCGGACTAGATGATCACAGAGGTCTCTTTTAGCTTTAAAATCTGTTCTTCTGCCTGTCCTCTGTTTTGGGGCATTCTTGTTTTCCTTATGGTGTTGTCTAGTTTGCAAAGGGTCTTCTGTCCTTGCTATCATTACTTCTATTTTTCCATTTCAGCTTGACCCAGGAGTCAATCTCTTCCAGGCACAGAGATAGCGGAGGGATGACATGGTTTGCGCTAGAGGTGAAGGTGAAATGTAGCCTCTTAAGTTAAGCAAGAACTGTCTTTAGTGCTCTCATGTTGAGAGGCAAAAGAGGCTCGCATTTATAACAATAATTACAGGGGCGGTTGCAATGAAAATGATCTTAATGGCTCAGTGTTTTAAGCAGGGCCCAGAGTGTATATGGGGCAGCAGCAAATGGTGGTGGGTGGCAGAGCCCAGGGACAAACAGAACGCTGCCAGGTCGCTGCACCCCAGGGTCCTGACTGATGGGACCGGCCAAGCCAGCCTGAGCTCTAGGGGCCCCGGTGTGGCAGCCTGACAGGATCCCTGGCCCTGGAGCACCGTCACTGGAGGCCACCTTATGCGCCAGCCTGCCTGCCCCTGGAGTGCAGCTGTCCCAGCCTGGTGGCCAGGTGGGAGCATGGCAGACTGCATCCTCAGGCCCCAGGGCTCTGGCTTCTCTAGCACCAACCAGGCCCCTTCAAGCACCTTCAGGCTTGGACAATGAGGGGCAAATCTTTGCTGCACCCCTAAAGCCCCTGCATTAATCTGGCCCTGCCTACTTGAAGGGCTTGATTGCTTCTTTGTGCCTCAAAATGAGTGCTTGGCACAGGCATTGCCTTTAGTGAGGTCTGTGAATATCTGTGGACAGAAGATACAGAGGGCAGCCATTGGCCCCTTCAGCATAGCACTGGGCACTAGGGCTATGTCTACACACACAGTTTTATTTCGAAATAAGTCCTTTTGAAATGACTTATTTCAAAATAAAACCCTTATTTCGAAAGGGCTCGTTTTGAAATAAGGAAAACCCTGCAATGGAAATGGCCGTTATTTTGAAAGGGAGATTCTGAAATAACGCCAATTGGACCGTTGTTTCGAACAGTTGTTTTGAAACATCAGGTCTAAACGGTGTTGTTTCAAAAGAACAGGTCTAAACGGCATTATTTCGGAATATCCCTTCTGAAATAACAGCCGTTTCGAAAACATTGAGGTTTTACTGTTTCGGAACGACTCTTATTTCGAAAGGACGGGATCCGTCCTTTCGAAATAAGAAAACGTTGTGTAGACCTAATTTCTTTTATTTCGAAATAACGAGTGTCATTCATTCATCTGGTCTGGATGAAAAGCAAATTGACACAGGAAGAAGAATGAGAGTTCAAACCCCCCTCTTTTGGCAGCTTTGTCACTGGATTCTGTGTTTCTTTGTACACTTTGGTGAGAAACCTAAAATACTCTGGCCACCTGGCTGCTCCTTGTGTGCTGTATCCTAGAACTACATGGGAGCCTGTTTGCTACAGAGTCTGTCATAACTTTTCAGCCAAGATAACCTAGCTGAATTTTACTGATGACAAGTCTGCAAGGGCTTGAACACCGTTATAGCTTGTGGGGAGGGCTAAAACACACATTTACAAAATACTCCAGGTGCTCAGGGGAAAGGTCTCTAAGCCCCAGAAGAGATGATCTAATCTCCTCCTCTTTGTGCATTTAAATGCTCATGCAATTCATTTAGGTTTGACAACAGCCATGAAATCCAATCAAGAAGGCAGCTAGGGAAGAACTGCTGAAACTATCCCAAGTCTTACAATAGTGCAGTGGAGAACTTATTCAAGCCAACAGCAGACCATTGCCAAAGTCTCCGACAAAACCCATGTTCGCTACACCCTGCACATCACTGCCTTTTAGAATGGCTCAGCCAGCTTTGGTTATATCCTATTTCTGACCACCATAAACCACTGCTCCCCATGCTAGGGAGGGAATCCAAGATTTAATTCTTGATCTTCTGTAGTCTAGTGCTGACTGGTAAATAGTTCGGTAACCCATTGGGAAACTGTGTGTCAGTTTCCCCAGTGGTTGGCCTGAAAAGAAGGCAGTGTTTACTCCTCTAGCTCAGTCAAGGAGCTAAGCAAGTTGGCCAAAGCTCAAAGCGCTCTGACACGGATGCTGAGTCAGACAGGGTGGCTTGCTCGCGTGTGATTCACACAATGAAAACAACATGGAACAGATTTGAGACTTAAAAAACTAGGATAATCTGCACATTGACAAGTGAATCCTTGCGATATGTCTTACATGTTTGTCACACATTTAGTTCTGGTAGCCCTTGGTCCAGGTATATGCTATGTGCCTCCCCTGACCCTGGGCTCCAAAGGGGTAGCCGTCTTAGTCTAGTTCAGCAAAACAAACTAGGAGTCCTGTGGCACTTAAAGACTAACAAATTTATTTATTGTGTGAGCTATCATGGGAGAAAATCCTACTTCATCAGATGCTTGAAGTTCTTCAACAGCAGAAATAATTGTGTCTTTAAATACCACCTCCCCATGAGTAGCAACAATTTTAAGAGCAAAACCAAGCTGTGTCCAGTGTAACATTATGCTACTTGCAGTTTCTGTTGGGTTTAAGGAGAAATATTCACAGGTAGCATAGTAAGCCTTGGCTTTAATATGACACTATAAATATTTTCAAAATTAATTTTATGGAGGTCATTTTCCAACAGTTACTCATCACCATTTTATTCTTTGGAAACAGAGAAAAACCTGCATCAATGATAGAAAGACTGGGGACGAGACTGCAAAAGAGCAAGAGATTATACAAACCTGGCAAAGAAGATTATTAATCACAGACATCCTGATTCACCTTTCACTTCACTGTTCTTCATAATAGAGAGTACAACTGGGGCGACAGGAATACAGTGGCCTGCTGAAAACATAATCTATGCTTTTGTCTTTTACAGGAATTCTGGCTTCCAGGAATCCTGTAAATGTTCAAGGCTTTGAAATAGTACAATACTGAAGTGGCACAAATACTCCTTCACTCATCACCCGTAAATAAGATCTCATGAAGGTAGATGCAATATAAATATATGATATCAAATATTTACTGATCTCTATGCTGTGCTCAGCCACCTGCTCTAAAGAACAAAATTCCACGTTCTGTCCATCCCTGCTTGGAGGGTGACAAATTTGGGGTGATACTGGATAAACAGTACTGCACAATGAGAATCCACTGCTAATTGTACATCTGGTAAATGAAAAAGGAAATTACAGCCTACAAAACAAACAAGGAGTTTGGTGGCACTTTTAAAGACTAAGACATTTATTTATCACCTGAGTTTTCATGGGAGAAAATCCTACAAGCTTCAGAATGAGTGATGAGTAAAAGTAGAGTGTATGAATCAGATTAATAAGAACAATGATAGTGGGACAAACCAATGATTCAGCTGCCCCAGTATCCGGCCTCCCCATGGTGAGTAAAGCCAGATACTTAGAATGAATCAACAGAACCGGGCATTGTTGAGTGATCCATCGCCTGTTGTCCAGTTTCAGCTTCTGGCTGTTAGAGGTTTAGGGATATCCAGAGCATGAGGTTGTGTCCCTGAGTATCTTGGCCACTGCCAACTGATGAAGCTAGCCTCCATGAATGTATCTTATTCTTTTTGAATTCAGTTGTAATTTTGGCCTTCACAAAATCTCCTGACAATATCTCCTGCCACTGTGTGATGAAATAGGTCCTTTCTTTTTTTTTAGTCCTGCTGCTATTAATTTAATTGGATTCTTGTGTTATGTAAAGTAGTAAATCCTTATTCATTTTTTTAAACTATTCATATTTTTATAGACCTGTATCCTATTCCCCATTTAGTTATGTTTTTTTCTAAGATGAACAGGTCTAGTCTTTTCAGTCCCTCCTCACCTGGAAGCTGGTCCATCCGTCTAACTATTTTTGTTGTCCTTCTTTGTATCTTATCCAGTTCCAATATTTCTTTGTTGAGATGAGGCAACCAGAACTGTATGCAAAATTCAAGTTGTCAGAAGCTATATAGTTCCATTTCGATATTTTCTGTTATATTACATTTTCCTTTTCCAAATGGTTCTTAACATGTTAGCATTTTTTGACCACTGCTGCACATTGAGCAGATGTCTGCAGAGAATCGAATGCATACATGAGCCACCTATCCCACAATTGTACATGTTATATTCAGTGCAATAACCTGGACAGCCTCAACTCTGTTGCTCGACTTCTGTCTCTATTACTTTGACTCTTGCAGAGCTGTTCGAGGTGTGGGTGCTGGGGAGGGAGTATGGTAGGGGAAAAGTTATTGGCTCAAGCTTAGAGAATGTTCTTTAGGTGTGTTGGCTCTCATGCTCCCTAATTTTCTTCATAAAAGTCCCTGTTCCCTGGCAGTTCTGTTCACTTAACTAGCTGGCTTTTAAACCTCCTTTCTCCAGTATCTCCACCCCCTCTCGAGGGATGCAAAAGGGATTAGGAATAAAAAGATGGCAGGCTACAGCCTTGTGAGGAAACTCTCTCTCTCTCTCTCTAGCTCTGTTGGATCTCACATCCAACCCCCTGCTTAACTAGCTGAATTGAGTTGAGAGTGACTTCTAGTCAGGACAGGCTGAGCACCAGTCTGCTGCTCTTTACTCAGACAATAAGGATAAGAGCATTTCATGGCCCCTGCCTTTGTAACCTGACATTAGCCACAGTGGATCACCGTGTGCAGTGCATCTCTGTTTGTTGCATACCAGGCAGTGTAGGTGTCTTCGTGTAAATCCACGCAGGTCCTGAACCCATTCCTCCCAGCTCCTCACTAGCTGTCAGGGGAAAGCCCATTCAGACCTGGCTTCTACTAGTAAAGTTGTGGCTTGGTTAAAGTCCCTACCACATATCTTTGTCTTCTTCCATGCAGTGAATGGCCCAAAGCTGAGCACTGGTAAAGACAGGGCTGGTTTAAGGCCGCTGGGGGTCCAGGGCTGTCCATGCTTGTGTCCCACTTGCACCATGGTGGTGCTCAACCTAGAGGCTGGTTTGTGCTCAGCACTGGGGGGGTCTGGCTGGGCCCCCGGACGGACCAACCATGAAGCCAGTGCTTAGCACCTGCAGGGAGAGGGGCTGGATGGGGCTCTGGGGCCAAGGCTGCAGTCTGTGGTGCTCCTGCCCCACCACCGGGCTATCTGATATACTCCAGAAGGTCCAGAGCGCTACGGGGTGGGACTGGTTGGCATGTGGTGCTGCCTCCGGTGGCAGCGCTCCAGCTCCAGAAGCACTGCCAGGAGTCATCCCAGAGCTCTGCCCCTGAAGGGCAGCAGCCATGTGCTGACCTGCCCTGCTCTGCCCTTGAGGCAGACCGGCTAGCCCCACAGCAGAGTGGGAATGCTGTGGACTGTGGCCTCTGGCCCCAGGGCCCTGTCCTCTCCCCCCCACCCCCCACTGGTTGGGCCCCTCCCTGCTCCCCACAGACTCAGCCGGCCAGAGAGAGGCCAGATCTTTGTGGCGTGGTGGGGACCCAGGGCCTCCCTTTAGCCCAGGATCCAGGGATGCAGCCACTAGAACCTCTGCATTGATCTGGCCCAGGCTAAAGGCTGGGGTGCAGAGCGAACAAGACAAACCATTAACCAACTGCCTAGCCACAGGGAGAGGCTTAAGCTTCAACAGTAATTTAACTATACAGCAGCCATGTCATTTCTTCTTTATACCTCCTCAAGGACAGCACATGGCTTGTGCTGTTCAGAAAGCATCTTGTCTGGGAGTGAGGCAGCACCGCAGGATGTTTGCAGCTGCCGGTCACATCGTTCCAGTGCTGTACACTAAGTGCCAGTGAAGGGCTGTTGACAAATACATAAGACCTGGGAAGCAATCTATTCTGAACAATCATCCTGCACGATAGATAGAGTGTGTTCCAGCCATTGCTGCAATCAGACCAGACAGCTCCTCCATGCGCCTTGGTCTCACTGCCAGAGAGCTGGTCTCTGACTAACCACACGGACACAGAGGGACCCTTTGTGGAAACTGCTCATCTTCCTCTAGGCAAGAGCAGCCGAAGTACCTGCTACACCCCCAAAGGGTGCTGCTTACTGCTCCCCAATGGGCCAGCCCAGGTCACTGAATAGAACATGAGGACAGAGTCATGGCCCACTTTCTTCCCATCCTTCTTGGACCCCATTGGGGCACCAGAGATCCCTAGCAGTGCTTTCTGTGCACTCTTGAATAGAGGGGCTGCAGTTCTGCCAGGCCCCGGAGCAGTTCATCCTATGGAGAGACGGCTTCTTGCCTCCTCCACTGTCCCACTTGCATGAGGGCCAGGCAGCTCCAGTGCTAGGGCATAAGTGCAAGACTCACAGACTCCAAGGTCAGAAGGAACCAATATGATCATCTAGTCCAGGGGGTCTCAAACTTGTGGCCCATGGGCCACATGCAGCCCCTAAAGTTATTTCTTGCAGCCCACAATGACCATATCGCTATCAATATTTGCAATATCACTGTATGAAAAGGTTTCAGTGGCGCAGCCCTTGGGCTAAAGTATTAGTCCTCATGTGGCCTTCTTGGTGATTTGAGTTTGAGACCCTTGATCTAGTCTGATCTCCTGCACAGACAGAAGTATTTTCTCAGGGGATGTCTACCTTTCTCACTGCTATGGGGGGCTCCAGTACTGGACCTTTCCAAAGCATAAGTCCTACTGCAGTCAGTGGGGTTGGGCCCCTGAGCCATACGGGGTGCTGGAAAATCCCCCACTGGCTCAGTGACATGATCCGCTGCCAGCACTCAACATTCCCTCTTGTTAGTTTGGGATCCCAGCACAAAGAAGGAATTTATGCCTCTGACAGATGATGGGCCTGGTCAGGAGCATCGCTGGCCCAGGGCTTATAGGGCTTGAGCCCCGTGTCCCAGCGCCCAAGCCCTGGGTCCGCTGTTGGGCTGCCTGCAGCGTGTAAGCTCCGAGTCCCAGTGCGCCAAGCTGTGGGTCTCTTCCTCGGCCAGCAGCACTTCCAGGCCTGGGCTCACTTCCCCCAAATGAATGTGACTATGAAGGAAACAACCAACAGCTGAGATGGGCAAGGCAGCCACCTCACTTGCGGGCCAGCTGCTTGTGGGGCGAAAGCCAGCTTGCAACACAGGTCACTATGACACCGTAACACTAAGGCAGTGCTATCTAGGACCCAGTTCATCACCATGCTAGGGCCACCTGCCCACCAGCTAGCCCTCCCAGGACAGATTTGGCATTGCATAATAACAATAAATTGTGGGGTTTCTCAGCATGTCCCTGCACTGCCCATTTCCCAGCTGCACCCTTGGTGGCGGCCAATACCCTGTCTCACTGGCTGGACACTGGCTTGTGTTGCAGCATGCACAGGAGTCAAAGCTATAGCACTGTGCCTGGCCACATGCTGTCTGTCCCTTTTGTGGGTGACCCAGGGATCTTCCCTGCTTTGAGGTGGAGAATGAGCAGGGTAGATGGATGGTCTGTAGGCCTTTGTCCCACAGAGGGAGTCAGAAGATCTGAGATGGTTGATGGATGGACAGCAATGCTGGAGCAGCCTTCATCTTTCAGTAGTCTGTGAATGTCTGATAGTGGCAGGACCATCAGTATCTGAGCAGCACTCACCAAGGCCAAATTTCTGCCACAGTACCTATTAGGCATGTGCAATCCGGTCAAGCCAATCCATAGTGTTTTTATCAGTGGTACTCAAGGCATGAAGACTGCCATGAAGTTGGGCCATTTTTCTCTCCTCAGCAATGTGTCATGGTATATGACAAAGCACAATTTTGCCACTAGCTTTATTACACTTTGCTCTCTTTGTACACTGGGTGGAGCAATATGGCAGGGAACTGGTAGAGGAGTAGATTTAAGCGTACATTAAGTCATTTGAGTGTGCCCAACGGGAACCAGCACCAGGTGCTCCAGAAGGGGAGCACAGCTATGGAGAGATAGGCAGCTGGAGCAGTACTGGTGAGCTCTGTGTTCCTTCCCAGAGGAGCTGACAGAGATGTTCTGCATGAATAAGAGACGGGTCTTTGTGAGGTGACTGCAGAAAAGGATGAATGAGGAATGAAACATGAATTCACATCCCTTGCTCAGGAACAGCTCCCTCATGCCAGCCCTCCTCTTCGTTGCTCTCTGGAGGTGTCAGATATAATCAAACAAGACACATCTCCAAAGGAATAAACCAATGCACTTACATTTATTAAGGTTTCATTTGTATTTGTCTTGTTCACAGCATGACACTTTTCTCCTTGAGCTGTAAAACATATAACAGTGTTCTCTTGTCTCATGCGCAGTACACATGGCACACACAACAGCTGCGAGCTGCAGCTTATGTCACAACAGAAATATTTTACACCAGTAAAGATGCCCTTTGCTCTCATCACAGGCCAGTGAGGGAAACACACTAAGCATGTGGCTTGCTCCCCTTCTGAGTGTGCTGTGGGGTGGAAGACAGTATGTGGCACTCCAGGCAGGAATGTGGGCAGAGCCAGCTCCTTGCCCAGCATGCCCTGTCCCTCCTGTAAGAGTCATTACGAACAGGAGCTAGTTGAAGCTCCTTTCAGTTTCAGCATCTTTGCTACTCCATGCAAGACTTCTTGGACTTTGATCTCAGAGGGCTCCTGGTGCATGTGAGATGGGCCAATGAGAAATGTCAGTCAAGCCTCATCTGTGATATTCAGAGATGCGGAAGCCAGAAGGAACCAGTCTGATCTCTGCATGGCACAAGCCACAAAACCTCACCCAGTAACTTCTTCAGAGAGACTTGTCCTCTGCTATGTAAGGACTGAGCTGAGGCACTGGTGGGTGAACTAGAAAGCCATCTATTCTCCATTTAAATAGTGATAAAATCACCTCTCCTAGTGTGTGCTGTGCCGGCAGTTAATTACCCTAATAATTAAATAATACTGCTTATTATTTTAAAATGTTAAAGACATTTTAAAATGTCATTTTAAAATGGATATAGAAAGGCAACAGAGAATGTTTGGTTCTTTATGTCATGTCGGTTAAATGCTGGCATGCACACATGCCCATGCAGGAATATAGAGCATTGAGAAAGCAAACCATTTAAAATGACACATCTGTAAACTACAGCATGCTTTCCTGAGGCCTGCTAGCTGCTCCCTGGCTAATGCAGCAGGATTTTGGATATATGGCCGGTCATAGGCGGTGTCTTTAAATGAAAAGTGGCAGGAAAACATCTTGCTGTGTCAACTGAGGGCCCAGCTCTTCACTGCTTCATTTGTGCTACTCATTTGAGAGGATTCCCATAAAGCACTGAGGTAGTCGGGATGGATTCTCTGTACTGTTAATGAATTGACCTTTCAATGCCCCAGCTGCAGTGGGTGTAACCCAAGGGAGGCCCAGAGTGGCACATGGCAGAGCTGTCACTGCCTGATGCCAGCCTTAGGCCAGAACCATGAGGTTATCTTTCCTTCTGCTGAGGTGATTAAAACAGGACTGGTTCTCAGAGATGGAGATGGGACTTGTAATTCCACCCTCTCGGGAGGAGTCCCAGCTAGTGAGGAGGGCGCAAGAGAGAAACAGACACAGCTGGGAATAAAATGACAGCTGGGTATGCACTGGGTGCATTTACACAGGAAAAATAAAATCTCCACAGCCAAAAGTGTCAGAGCCTGGGGTCAGCTGAGTTGGACTCACGCTACATGGTCATGTCGACATTTCTGCCTGGAGGCTAGGTTCTGAGACCCAGCCCTCTCGCTGGAACAGCTCCAGTAAGATTCTTAGCCCCACAGCACAAGCCTTGTGAGCTTGAGTCAGTTGATCCAATGTAGATGCACCTAGTGTGTTCCTGAAGAGTTGGATTAATAGATCCCAAGGCCAGAAGGAACCATTGTGATGATCCAGACAGACTTTTTCTGTGACACACGCCAGAGAACCTCCCTAGAATAATTCCTAGAGCACCGTTTTGAGAAGAACATCCAATTTTGATTTTAAAGTTGTCACTGATGGAAAATCCACCATGACCCTTTGTAAATGGTCCCAATGACTAATTACTTTCACTGTTAAAAGATTCATGTCTTATTTCCAGACCAAATTTATCTGGATTCAACTGCCAACTGCTGGATCATCTTGGACCTTTTTCTGCTAAGATTGACAATGCCATTATTAAAAGTTGGTTCTCCATGTAGATACTGATGGACTGTAGCATGTCATCCTTAACTTTCTCCTCATTGAGATAAATAGCTTGAGCTCTTTGAGTCTATCACTTGAAGGATGGTTTCTAACCCTTGAATCATCTTTCTCCAATTTATTGCCATCCTTCTTGAACTGTGGGCGTGAGGACCAGACATAGGATTCCAGTGGTCCCACCAGTGCCAAAGACAGAAGTGGATGGACACAGAGGTGGGACTCCAGGGTACTCATTGTATGGAACTGCACAAATGACTCTCCAGCGATGAACTGAACAACTGAACTAAAGTGGCAGCTAGGCTCCAGGTGTCTGCTTCTCCTGGCACAAATCGTCAGTGGGAGACTGCAAAAATCCTAACTGCCCCAGGCCTCCCAAATTCTCCTTTTCCCTTGATAGCCGATGAACCATGAAGACAATTTCTCTGGGGATTTTCTTTTGCCTCTTCCTCTCTAGCAGTTGGGCCCTAGGGAATCGTATCTGTGACCAGCAGCTGAGGCATCTCCACACCCCTTCCCTGTAGGGATAAAAGACCATATCTTGTCTCTGGATATGTCTAGACTAGAGGCTTAATTTGACTTAACCAGGCTTAAGTGGACTTAAGCAACTCCAGGGCCACATTTGGAGTTCATTAAGTCGACTTAACAAAATATGGCCATTGAAGTCAACTTAAGGCAGGAGAGCTATTTAAAGTCAACTTTATAAAGGTCACTTAAACAAATGGGGACTCTCTAAGTCTATTTAATAAAGTCAACTTTAAGTTGACCTTCTTAAGTCAACTTACCTGAGCCCTCTCGTGTAGACATAACCTCTGTGAGTATTGGGGACCCCCAACTTCCTCCCAGGCACCATCTCTCTGAATTAACTTTTGCAAAGAAAAGACAAAAAACAAGAAGGCTGAAGAGAACTGTGGCCCCATCAGAGAAACAATGAATGCTCCAAGCAGTGTGCTCGTTCCAAGCACTATCAGCTGAAACCATCTTGTCTCTGTCTGGCAGGCACTGATATTAATCCTCTTTATCAGTTAATTTTCTACAAGAGCAGTGTAATTCTTAGTCTGTGCAGACTACGTGGTTGAATTCCCTGACCGAGAAATGGCATCAAAACATCCAGGAACAGAAATCAGGGACAGGAAATGAGACTTCTTGATGGTTTCAATAAAGAAACATTTTCAAAGAAACTTGAGACTCACAGAATCCTGAAAGGATGCTTGAGCTTATTCACTACCAGGACTGGGGAAGGGGCAATAGAACACATAGTGATCCAAAGAGTTACCATGCATAATGGAAATGCCAGAAAACGAGAAAGTGTTTGGCCCAGATCCTCGACTGCCTTCCCCAGAAGTGTGCATCACATTGGTCTCTCACACACTGTTCATGTGTACAGCTATTTACAGGCCCAGGTTTGAAAACCTGGCCCAGGAGGCCTATTTTCAAACATGGTTGCATACAATTCTCCTGCAAAATCAGCATGGGTGCCCTTTGTCCATGCAAACTCCAGCTTTGCATGTTCAGGCCCTGTAGTTCCAGCTGGCACACCTCTGCCTGTTAGTGGGGTCAGCTTGTAGCTAGCTGATGCTAAGACAGGCCTCAACAAATAATACATTTCTGGTCACCATGGTTACCAGTTTTAGTAACCTGTTGCCTAGCTCCACTATAAAAATGAAATGGAAGATTGCCTTCTGGCAACCAAATGTAAAATAGCTGGTGTCTAGCTGTGAGCCAGTTTTGTCTATCCCTGTGCTAAGAATAGGTAAGAATGTTAAAAATGTAGCCCAAGATGGACCTGGGGCCAACATGGCTACAACACTGCATACAAAATGGCAGCAC
The DNA here is from genome assembly GCA_007922195.1 of Podocnemis expansa. Lineage (NCBI taxonomy): Eukaryota > Metazoa > Chordata > Testudines > Podocnemididae > Podocnemis > Podocnemis expansa. Next base: position 1,960,751 of record ML682047.1, read on the forward strand.
ACCAGATTAAAGAGTATCCAAAGCAAAAACTGGCAACTTCTTGGGAAACTTTGTGATGCTTTTTCCTTATTTTTTAGGGCACTCCAGGATTTATTTTTCTGTAGTTAAAGAAACAGTGATGCAAAAGAAATTAAACTCAAGTTTTCAGGCATCAGAACAAGACTTCTTTTGAAAGCAGCAGCCCGGATAGATCAGTTGTCCCAACAAATAAACAGACTGACGACAGGAAAGCTATTGTCAAGTACTCAGTGGTTCAGCACAGTGGATTTGAAGATATGGTGTTTGCACTTATCATACGTATTTCATGGAGTAGAAGCTAAATGCTGCCAGCAAGAACAACAAGAGAAGAAGCTAATCCCAGACGAACTGGAGTCTGGCATGTTGTCCACCCTGCTACAGCACAGATGAGATAAGACATCATATATCCAGTAATGTGTGTTTGATCTTAATAAAACGTGGTGGGGTAACACACTATCATCTTCACCCCCAGAAACTGGGGTGACATCCTGGTTAGGTCATTTGTGAAGTGAATGTAGGTGATCTCAATCCCCACTGCTTTTATGTCCATGCTGCCGTACGAAGGCACTGATAGTCTGGAATGAGCACAGGCAGGATCTTCAGAGGGATGATGGCTGGCTAGCACTGATTAGTGCAGACCTCCCTGTAGAGTGAATGTGGGAAATCTGCACTGCGCTTGAGACATAAAAAAGGTCTGGGGCCATTAATTCCTCATTATGATGAGAACCACATTAATGTTCATTGGGAAGAAACATTTTATCGCCACTTCCTCCTCCCGCTTGTCTTCCATACACAAGCCCCTGGCCTGGTGGAACGACACAGACAAAGCAAGGCAAGAGGCCCGAGTGGCTAGAGCCCATCTATAAAGAATCCTGTCCCTGCCCTCCCGCTCCATCTGTGAATACCTCAGGACATCTGCATGAGGTGCCTGGATGTCTGCATGATGCCCAAGGCTCCCTGGTGGCAGCACGCCAGGCTATGTAGCCATGCTGCCCCTGGCATACAAGTCTGTGGGCACTCACCATGGGTGGGCAGGACTATGGACGGGTGATTATTGCTGCAAGGAAGAACCGTCACTCAGGAACAGAACTGATTGTCTAAGTGCCACTGTAGGACTTTAGTGAAGATGCTCCTACATCGACTGGAGAGTGCCTCCTCTTACCAGTTACTCCATCCCCCAGGAGGCAGTATCTATGCTGAGGAAAGAAGCTCTCCTGCCAACATAGCATTGTCTATATTAGAGGGCTAGGTGGCAAATTTACACTCCTGCGTGGCATTGATATAGCATTATGGGTCTGTCATGCAGATCTGGCCTACCTCTGCTCGAGGCCCTGCCTCTCTGACAGCAAGTCACACCACGTCCACTGACCCTCTCTGACCTCCAAGCCTTATAGTGTTCCTGGTCCAGGGTTGCTCCTGGATCAGGTGCTAGGGCCGGCAAAGGGGCTGTTTATGCTGTGGCGCTAGGGCCTGTCATAATGGGCCCTTTGTCCAGGACTGCAGATGCTCCACAAACCAGAGAACACATTATAATAACACCTGGGTCAAATTCACCTTAGTGAATACTGCAGCACAGTGGTTCTCAACCAGCAGCCCAAGGGCCACTTGTGGCCCAATCAGCACACACCTGCAGCCCAAGTGGCCCCCCGCAAGGCCACACAGCTACTTGGATGAGGCCCACAAAACACACTGTGGGCTGCAGCAGGTTGAGAACCAATGCCTCAGTGTGCTGGCTGCCCCTGCCCATGGTCGCAGAGCCCACATGATGCCGGCAAATGGTCAGAGCTGGCGTCCTCCATTCTCACAGCTGGCCACAGGCCAGCAGGACAGATGCAGAGCTGTAACTACGGTGGGGCCAACGGGGCAAAGCCCCAGGTGGCGTGGAGCAGCTCAATGGAGCTGCTCTATTAAAAGGGCATCTTTCAGGGCACTGGCTGTAAGCACCGCTAATTGCAAGGGGCGCGTTCTGATCAGAACTCGCCCCGGGTGGCAAAAACCAGCGTTATGGCTCTGGACAGATGGCAAACGCTGTTGGACACAGGATCCCTGTGAGGTAGTCTGTGGGGGATGCTCCCTCCAGTTTTCGCTATGCAAGTCAGGCCTGCTTGCAGACCTCACTGCCCGCTGTCCTCGCCTCTGCTTGCTCAGTGATTATGGCTCCTCAAAATAAGTGTTTCCGAATGACAAGAGTGACCTCTAGTGGACTACACAGCATGCCATTTCACCAAGGCTCATCTACATTACAGCTATACTGGGGGGAAAACCCCTATGGCCAACTAGCCCTTCAACAGAGAAAACAGGCTATAAAACTGGTTGAAACGTTTCATTCAGAATTTCAGTGCAAAAACAGTCTTTTGTCTAACCCTGAAGCTTTCACAAAGAACTTCCAAGGTTTTAAACATTTTCACTTTTTCCTCAAAACATTTGGAGACTTGGACATTTCACAGTTTTGGGGTTTGATTCACTTTGTCATTCCCTTTTCTCAGCCCCTTCCATTCCCTCCCAATCCCCCAAATGCAATAGGAGGAATATATTTTTAATTATTTAATTTTCCCTTCTGCAGCTCTGTAATTTTTCAAAACTTCTTCAATTATGCAACAGTTAGGCAGGGGCAAAAGAAAAGAGAAACAAATGGAGGAGTGGATTCTGAACATTATTGATTCTGTTGTATTCAGTGACAAAAAGAAAAAGGAGTGAAAGAAGGAAAAATGGGAAATAAAAAGGAAAAAATCCTGAAAATGTCAAAGTTTCTCAGTGTTTAAAAACTGTTTCACACTGAAAGAAAGAAAGAAAGAAAGAAAGAAAGAAAGAAAGAAAGAAAGAAAGAAAATGACTTTGTAATTTCATTTTTCCCTGTTTTCCTTTCTTTTTTAAATCTGCTCCACTTATGATATTTTTGTTTCTGAATTCAGATACTTTAATGCATGGGAAGAGGGGTGCCCCGATCATTTTCCCACTGCCAGGAAAGCGACAGGGAAGAGGGGCGCTCCGATCCGTTCCCCACCACCGGGCACAGTGAGATACCTGCCCCCGCTACCTGGAATGCAGTGGTGATGCCGGGCACCCCAAATCTCTGCCCTGGCAGCGGGGAAGTGGCAGGGAAAAGGGGCGCCCTGATCCTTGCCCCGCCATCCAGCCAGAGGTGGGGATGTGGGGTGCCCTGATCCCTACCCTGCTGCCTGGCCAGCGGCAGGGATGCAGGGTGCCCCGATCTCTGCTCCACTGCCCAGCCAGCCACGGGGAAGAGGGGTGTGCCTGATCCCTACCCTGCTGCCTTGCCAGCAGTGGGGAGGCAGGGCGCCCCGATCCCTGCCCTGCCGCCTGGCCAGAGGGAGGGAAGAGCGGCGCCCTGATCCCTGCCCCATCGCCTAGCCAGCAGTGGGGAAGAGGGGTGCCCCAATCCATTCCCTGCTGCTGGGAAAGCGGCAGAGAAGAGGGGTGCCCCAGATCCTTCCCCTCACGGCTGGGAAGCAGTGGGGAAGAGGGGCGCCCTGAGCTCCATTCCCCGCTGCGGGGCCAGCCGCTGGGGAAGCAAGGGCACTGGATCCCTCCCCTGGGAGGAAGGTCAAGCTATTGATGTGAAACATTTTGAAACAACACGTCCCAACGGGGTTGTTTTGAAACAACTGTTTCGCTTCAACGGCTGTTTCGATTACTTACCAGGTTTTGGTGTTTTGATTTAAGTTTCGTTGTTTCAATATGATGTCGTGTGGACTTAATTTTTTTTAAAGTGAAACAACCATGGTTGTTTCACTTTAAAACCTATGTGTGGACATACCCTCTTAGTATTTTGCCAAAGCCCCTGGCATACCACAAGCCTGAGTTGAACCCTAAATACTAATAACAGCCAGTCCTTGCTCTTTGAATTCCCTCCTCTTTTTTACCTCATTCTGACCCTGAGATGTGCAGAACTGTACAAAGTCTCCAAGGGCCTCTCACCAGTGTCAAACAGGAGAGTACCTTGCGCCCTTCTTCTGTGACCAATTGTCTGTGTGTGCATCATCAAAGAACAAGAGTTGATTTTTTTCACCTCCATCTCCCCTTGCAAATTCCTGTGTGGTGTGCTGTTTACCCTCAGGGGGCTGACTGCCCCAAACCTCATGGGATGTGTAATTTACAGGGCCTGGTAACTTACCCCAGGATTTTCCATCATGCTTTTTCCTTCATTGAGGTAAAGGCCTTCAGCCCCCTTGGAGTCTCTTGAAACCCAGGATCTTCATTCCCACTAAATGGAATCGGTCAACTCTCAAAAACAAACACAAAAACCCTAGTCATCCTAACCACACGCAGGAAAAGAAATGAATAAGCAAACATGCAGGGGCATGTGCCAGGGTGATTTATTTTCCCATCAGTCACAGGTCTGCAGGCCCACAGAGGGCAGTCCCTCAGCTCTATTATGGAGACGCTCATGTGCAGAAAGGTGGAATGGGGAATGTTTTAAACAACTGTCTCCAGGGGAATTTTTGAGTTTGTATGGAGTTACTTTATGAAAGCCTCTGAGAGAAGGTCCCCCAAGCTTGTGTAGCAGTCAGTTCACTGATGGATGGGTAATTGCTGTTGAATTTTTATTTGAACTATTCTCTCCCCCATTTTCTCCAGATTGCACAACTTCTCTGGGTTTGTCTAGCTGTCCATTTACCATCCCAGCTAATCACTGGAACTCCCAGCCCTGAGGGGTTGATGTATTCAGGCCCAAGAAGTTTTCTTGTCTCGGCAGAGGGTGCAGAGGACACATGTTCAGGGGCTCTGGCTGGCTCGAGTGTTTGGTCCTTGTTTGGTCTGAGTCCCAGCGACCCTTCATTAGTGTGAAGGTCCTGAAGTCAGCACTAATAAAGGAATATCGGTACATCCTTCTGATTCCCTCACCTGCTGGTTAGTGGGTGGGAAGCAAATGTAGGTTCAGTTTCCTGTTTTGCAACAGTCTCCTTTTGTAACCTTGGAAAAGTCTTTCACTTTTTCTGTCCCTCCTCAGTAAAATGGGGGTAAGAGCCCTACTATGCTACCCGGCATGGTTCTCTACAGTGCACAGCCAAATAGTTTTTTCAAGCCCCAAGTGACAGGACTTCAGTGGATCATTTAGGCTTCCCCTACATGTCCTGTGAAAATTACATTCTTCTTACAGCTTCTCCCTCCAGAATCTGAGAACCTTTTAATTTTCTGTAGCAACTACAAAGTTCTCTCTGATGATAAAAAATTCATAACAGCAGCCTCCTGCCTCCTGCTGCTATCATAGGACCTTACAGTGAGGAATAAAACATAGGAGAAACTTCCTTGGAAGTGTTTGAAAACAACTGCCTGATACTATTTCTTCCTTCTCTCATGGCTCTGTGATCTGCTATTATTGTACACAGCAGCAAAATCCATTTGGTGCTGCTACAGGAACAAAACAAATTATTGTCCTTAGAGCTCAGCTAATTGCTCCAGAACCAACTGACCCCCTGTGAATTTCTCACTGACATGCAACTAATGAAATAACAACTAAGCCCAGCCAAAGAAGCTGAGATGGGGACGGGTGAGGGCGGTGGGCATGTGAGTAGAGTGCAGAGATAGGAGACCTGATTTGATTTCCTGCTCCAGCAAAGCCATCCAGTGGGATCTTGGGCAAGTCACTCCACCTTTTCTCAGAGACTCAGTTATACCAAGGATAAACATGTTAAGGATTGTGAAGCTATCAGATTCCTCAGAGATGGAGACCAATCATAGACATAGGAGCAGGAGCCCTTGCTCTTTAGAATTAACCAAAGAATCCATTTTTGTCATGCTTTCTTCCAGGAAGACCCAAGCCCATAATGTTGCCCAGCGGGAAGTTTGTTGTCACATTTCTTTCCTCCCACATGAAGTACAAGGAAACACTGGGGATCAAAGATAAGAAGACATCACACACCCAGATCTTGGCCTTAATCCACATGTAGTCCTGTATTTCACTGACAGTCCAGAGCAGGACATCAAATGGGCAAAAAGAGGTGGTGCTCTCAGGAGCTGTATCCTTCACTATTACTTTGTGAACCCACTTGTTCTTTTGGCCTTCACAACATTCCCAGGCAATGAGTTCTACAGGTGACAGTGCATTGTATGGAGAAGTATTTCCTTTCGTTTATTTTAAACCTACTGCCTATTTATCTCATGGGCTATGTTCACACGTAAAATGAGTTATTTCGAAATAAAGTCCTTATTTTGAGATAAGTTAATTTGAATTAAGAAAACGTTAATTCAAATGAAAGGAAAGCTTGTCTGAACGCCTTTGTTTCGAAACAGCCATTTCAAAACAACAGCTATTTCAATTTCAAGTGAGGTTTTACTGTTTCAAAATAACAGCCATTATTTTGAAACAACAGATCCTGTTGTTTTGAAATAATGGAACTTCGTGTGGACATAAGAAATTTTATTTCGAAACAATGACTGTTATTTCAAAATAAAACTCTCATCTGAACACAGCCATGGTGTGATCCCTGCATGAGTAACACTTCCTTATTCACTTTCACCACACCATTCTTGATTTTATAGATGTCTATTATATCACCTTTTAGTCCTCTCTTTTGCAATCTGAAAAGTCCCAATCTTTTTAATCTCTACTCTCAAGGAAGACGTTACACACCCTTAATAATTTCTGTTGCTCTTTGCTGTATATTTTCCAATTCTAATGTATCTTTTATGACATGGAACAGCTAGAACTCCAGGAAGAATTCAGTGTTTAGATGTCCCATGAATATATATATTTGCATTATGATATTTTCTGCCTTATTATCTATCCCATTCCTGATGATTCCTAATATTTTGTTAGCTTTTTTGACTGCCACTCTACACTGAGCAGATGTTTTCAGGGAATGATCCACGATGATTCCGAGATCTCTTCCTTTGAGTGATAACAGCTAATTCAGATCCCAGCACTGTGTATGTATAGTTCGGATAACGTTTTCCAATGTGCACTACTTTGCACTTATTAAAACTGAATTTCACCTGCCATTTTGTTGCCCAGTTACCCAGTTTGATGAGATCCCTTTATAACTCTTTGCTATCTGCTTTGGACTTACCTATCTTGAGTAATTTTATATCATCTGTGGATTTTGCCACCTCACTTTTTACATATCATTTATGAAAATGTTGAACAGTGCTGGCCCCAGTACAGATTGCCAGACAATGTAGCATATCCCTGTCACTGACCTAACTGGGTTTCTCTATTGGTTTGATTTGATTTGGATGGAGTTTCATGCTTTTCAAACACATGCTTTTTTTTCTGTTTGTTCTAGCCAGGGTCACTTACCTTTTGTGACCCCCTGTACTCCATGTTCACCACTTTTATATGGTTATAATATATTTTGTGCAAAGTACACCTTGTGAGCTATATTTGGAAAAACCCATAATCTGCTGTATGCTATTATCCTCTTGAAATGTGTTTAGTAGCACTGCTTATACAATTATGAGCTTGTGCTATATGACTGTTATCAAAATATGATATAAGTTGGGGTAATACCTATCAACCAGTTTTCAGAGATAAAGATACACAGGCAATCCCAGACAGGTATCAACAAAGTCAAGTTGGTCATCACTTACATAAACAACTATTCTCCATCCATGGGGATATGTAAACAAGAAATTTACATTTCTTCCCTGATATGGTTTGAACCTTACCTACACAGGGGACTGTTTGTCTGTACCTTGGGGGTGGGGGTTGGGGTCAGTAATTGTCAAAGAAAGGAGGAGAACATAAAAACAAGAGCAAGTGATCTCCAGAGCCTAGGACTCATCTCTTCTTCTACCATATCTCTGCTCATGGCATCAACAAATACCCATAGAACATCGTACTGGGAGCCTGCTGGAATCCAGCCTGTAAATTGTTACTGCTTATGGTGAAAGAGATATTTTGCTTTTAGGTTACTTAGGTATTAGTTTATAGTTTTATCTTTTTATTTCTTGTGTAACCAATTCTGACTTTTATGCCTTCTCTCTTGTAGTCACTCAAAATTTATCTTAATCTACTTAATAAACTTGTTTTATTGTTTTAACTAAACCAGTATGTTTGCCAACTGAAGTATTTGGCACTCCCTACTTATGTCAACTAGCATTACCCAGTGCTTGCATGAGGATCTGTCTATGAGTTTGTACTGTCTAGGAGCTACTGAGCAAGGTGAGCTTTGGGGAGCAAGGTTGGGACAGAGGATATAGCCTATACATAATTCATGGATGGCTGGATAGGATTTATAAACTAGAGAAATAAGGGGACAGAGCAATCCAACAGTTCAGATTGCACCCTGGGGAACATCACAGTTTTCTCCAAATAAAATCCTTCTTTGCCACCAGTCCACAAGGTAGGAGTGAATGGGAGGCTTCTCTCTCACTGCCAAGGAAATCACCTCTCTTGGAGAGACAGCTTGTCCCATGGCTGAGGCTTCTGAGCTGGATTCTGCTTTGTGAGGACTGGAACAAAGTCCTCCCTCTTGATAGGGTGCCTGGGATAGGTTCTTGTCCCACTCAGAGCTACAAGGAAACATGCAAGAGTTAGGAGAGATTTACTGCAGGGATCAAAGACAATTAAAGTCCTTTTATTTCTGTGACATGGTTGCCTTTAACTTGGAGACTCTTCTATCATCATCAACAGTAAAGCCGAAAAGATGCATAGAAAGAGGAGCTTATAGCTGGGCTATTGAACACTGGCAGTTAGAGAATTTTAATTGCTTCATTGGTGCTCTCTTTTAACAACTATGGGACAGATTCATCAGTACATGATGGTGGCGTCATGCCACTCCAATGCTGATATGTGGCTGCTTTCTGGCACTGGAGTGTGGCACTGTCTTTGCTCCTTAATTGTCAGATCTGGCCACAACATTTCCTCCTTCCATTCTGGTGCCCTCATTTATCCTCTGAGACAATTTGACTGAATCAGTCATTTGAGGCATTAGGCTCTCATATTTCATAGCAAAGTGAATGTAATGCACTATCTTCAGGCTATCAAGAAAACTTCTACCAGTGCCAATTGGAGTTAAAAAGCTTGTTTGCAGCATTTCCTCTGCTGTTGTCACCACGTGGCACTTTCATACACAGCATCTCTCCCCTGTCTCTTTTGTCTTTTTTGTCCTCTCTGGCAAATGGAATTATTTCATCCTTGCAAAAATGAAAAGTTGTCTGTCAGCAGTTGTTTATGGCATGAATTCAGAAGTCACTTTTTGTTGGTGGTGAATGAATTCCCTTCCTTGACATCTCTGGATCCAGAAGTCCCTGACCACAAGATAAACTGGAAAAGGTTCTTGGGCAGCATAAATTGTCATGACTTCATTCTGTTCATTCAGCAGAGGATGTACTCCACTGTTAGGTGTGAATATGATAGTGAATGGAATGTCAATCAGTGAATACACCAAGAAACAAGAAATGTGACAGAGCTGATTTTAAACTGATCACACTGAAAACCTGGTTGCAAACTGAAGCTGGACAAATTATTAATTACTGTTAATATTCATTTCAACTCTAATCATTGGTTTGTTTAATGAACAACTTCCAAACTAATCCTCCTTCTCACCAAAGGTGTACATTATTTGCAAATATTCACTTATTCATGTGGATAATCTTCAGTTCATGGGGTGTTTGAAAACTATGCTCTGATAATTAAACTAGGCTTTTGACATGGTCTTCTTCGTGCTCCCTGATCGGATGGCTGACTGACTTTCAAATAAGACCATACCTGTCAATAATGAACTTTCTGGTGTAAATAATCATCTCTAGCAGAATTCAGGGAAACTTTTGGAACTTATGATTATTTTCACAAAAGCCCAGCAGTTGCTGACATGCTAATTAATAGCAAACAGTGGAAGCCCACAAATAAAACCCAAGTGAACTTAAGATTTTCTCACAAATAAAAGCATTAGCAATCCAACCAATTTATTTTGCTATGAACCCAATTCTGTTGCATACCATGCTTTACAGATAGTGACCTTTTGAAACTGAGCAGAAGTAACTGGAATTAAGATGAACTCTCAGAATGTTGGCATCAAAGAAGCTAAAGCTCAGGAAACCACATATTTTTCCTTGGCTTGTGAATAAACTAGTAGTAGAAACAGTGGTAAGATGGAGTGGGAAAAATAGAACCCATGCATGCAAGTTTTCCATAGTAAAAGCTAATAGCTACTATTTTCTAAAATACCACATTAGCACTAACCACCTCAGGAGAAACATATGTACTGTATCAACCCATAACAGAATTCCCATCAACCCATGGAGAGGAAGAATTTTCTATTAATGTCGATACTGAAGTCCATATATAGAATTCAGCACTAGACGTCCAGAGGCAGGTCTGGATAGCCAAGCAATCAGCAATGATATGTGGATAGACTGGCTGTATTGCACTGACTCTCCAGGAGAGGTCGTTCCAGCAACCACCTGAACCGAGTGATGCCGGCTTCAAATGCTGAAATTTGAAGACAATTAAAGTGAAATATGTCATCCCTGCAGCACCTAAGGGTTGGATCCCCTCTCCCACAGGGAACGATCCTGGAGTGGAGAAAGTCACTGCGTGTTGTTGGGCTGACTTGCCATCATATTTGGCATGTCTACACTGGAGGCTTAAGTTGACTTAAGCAACTCCATGGCCACATTTGGAGTTCATTAAGTTGACAAGCACTAGCTTAAGTCGACTTAACTTTCACCCTTAAAGGTGACTTTAAGGGTTAAGTTGACTTTATTAAGTTGATTTAACAAAATGTGACCATTAAAGTTGACTTAATAAAGTCACCTTAAGGCAGGAGAGCCATTTAAGTCAAGTCAACTTAAGGCAGGCAACCCGTTTAAAATCAACTTTATTACATAAACATAAATATAAACATTTCATAAACATAAAAATTTGTTTATTATAGAAACAAATGGGGATTTTCTAAGTTAACTTAATAAGGTGGACTTTAAATTGACCTTATTAAGTTGACTTAACTAAGCCTTCTAGTGTAGTAGACATAGCCATTGTGCCCTCAGTGGTTTGTAATGGCCATGAAGAGTAAGTGGGGAAGAACTGCTTGGAGGAATCCTGAGGATCTCTGGAGAAATCTATTAGTCTTTAAATGCCACAGAACTCCTTGCTTTTTTGGGGGAAATCCAGTTTCCATCAAACCATGCTTGTCTACGAGGCAAGCTGTTTCCTCTTGTTCCTCCATAACTTCATCTGGCCATCTCTGCAATGACACTTGGTTCTCTACCTTACCCACTTGTCATCGGTAGAACTCAGAGCACTTCAAATTTTTTAATATATTTATCCTAGTAACACTCCAGAGAGGTAGGGCAGTCCTATTGTCTCCATTGTACAGAGGGGGAACTGAGTCACACAATGGCTAAATGGCTCACCCTAGGATTTTGTGACAGAGCAAGGAAGAGTACCAGAGACTCCCAAGTCCTATGCAAGGGACCTTACAACTAAACAATCCTTCCTTTCACTGAAATGCAAAACAAAATCTGGGATATAATGGGCTTGCTGAGAGGGCAGGAGCTGCCAGAATAAATCCTCTGCTGCTGACAAATGGTCAACCTTCATCAGCCTCTTTGATACCAGCTAAGAAATTTGGCCTTGCAGAACAGATGGGAAGTGGGGACGTTGAACAGGAATTTCATGTAGGTCATGCCAGGAGGGACTTTGTGATTATGCACTCTGCTCACACAAAAGTTTCATTCTGATTGAGTTAAGGTGGCTCTACATGGCTACTGCTCCTGCCTTTCCCAAACTGGATTTTAGAAAACCAGGATATGTTCAGGTGAGTTCTTCCCATGTAATCATTCTGACCTCCCACCTCCCACGTATATCATTAGCTTTATAACCACTTACAGCCCAGATGCATGTAGACACCAGGAATTGCAGAGATAAGGTAGAGCTACCAGGAAAATAGAAAACAAAACAAAACAAGTCACAGACACTGGAAGAGCTGGAGACCCTCTCCATATAACACAGCCACAGCATCTCAAGTCTGTCCTGATGGGAAGAGCAATAGGAAGTGGCAATGTAGCAGCTGCATGGAACGTGGAGGGAATTGTGTGTGAGGGCCCCAAAGGGCAGAACTCAATTTAATAAACAACAAAAGTCCTGTTGCACCTTAAAGTCTAACAAGTTTCTTCAGGTATAAGGTTTCATGGGCTGTAACCCACTTCATCACATACAGACTAGCACAGTTACCCCTTTGGATTTAATAAACAATTCATTCCAGATCTTGGCCTGGCTCTTCATGGGTCATATGAGTTCTCATGGACACTGCAAGCCCCAGGGCTTTGACAATGAGTGACAGAAGAACAAGCTCCCTGTTAGCCCCCCACTGTGAATCCTCCTCAGCTGGGATTGAACACTGTTCCCATCACCTGGGGGTTGGTGGCCTTTGCATGAGATGAAATTGCTGAGTCTCAGCTCCAGCTCCCATATCATGAATGCTGCACAATGCTTTGTTCTAGCCCATGAGCTCTAGGCTAGGGACCGTCTTGCCGTGTTTGTACAGCACCTGGCAAAAGCATGGCTGAACTGTCTAGTGAGAGCCCCTGCAGCAGGGACGAAAAAAGGGCTTACTACCCCTGGGAAGAGTTGGCAATGAACACTGGAGAGAAGGGCAGAGGCAGGGCAGAAAACATGCAAAAAATGAATTAATCTTATGGTTTAAAAAAAATCTCTGATTTAGGGGGCCTGATTAGTTGTTTTTTACCTTTGGGTGGCAGTGCTGAAGGCTCTATATCACAGAACACTGCCTGTGGCTTGGAGCTGATTTCGGAGCTATATAGGGGGCCCAGCTAGTCGGCTTGTAATGCCGCTGTTCTCTTTATTAGCAGGGTTGTTATTTGTTTGCTTAGACTGAGGGCTTCCAGTATCATTTACCGTTCCCCACTGGCTGAGCCAAGGTAGAAAACACAAAAGTTCACAACAGCATCAGGAGCAGGTGGGACAGGGTTAATCACAGGAGACATTTCTTCGGTTCCATCTTCCCAGAAGAGAGTGTCCTCTATTAGTGACCTTTCATCACCATTGCTATGATCTAAAATCACATCTCCATCATAGAGTAAGAGAGTTTGGGTCTCCCGCTGGGGTGCAAGCTGAGCACATCAGAGCCCCAGTAACAAAGCAAAAAGAAATTGTTCATTTCACCAGCTGCTGCAGAGATTGAACTTTCTATATTTTACTCAAATAGTCCAGACGTGACTGGCCCCTACAAAGGGACAGGTGTAGAGGAGAAACTTGAGCCTTCCCTTCCCACCAGTTGTGCATGTTGGGGCCCATAGAAACGTGACAAGATTTTGGTGGAGCCAGCTTTTCAAAAAGAAACTTTTTAATGGTGCTTCCTGAAAGCCGACATTACTGAGGTGAAATAAATACTGAGATTGCCAGCACAGTGTCTCTCTTTTCAACAGGCAGAGTAGAAATGGGAAGGTGTACCAGGTGAACACAGCACCCCACCTCTACTGAGTGAAGGCAAAGTGAGAACTGAATAAACATGTATGTTCATCTGCACACCCTTCCTCGCACATAGAATCATAGATTCATAGGGTTGGAAGGGACCTCATGAGGCCATCTAGTCCAACCCCCTGCTAAAAGCAGGACCACTCCCACTAAATCATCCCAGTCAGGGTATTGTCTAACCGGACCTTAAGTATCTCCAAAGAAGGAGATTCCACCACCTCCCTAGGCAGCCCCTCCTAATGCTTCACCACTCTCCTAGTGAAAAAGTCTTTCCTCAAATCCAGCCTCAACTTCCCCAGCTGTAACTTGAAACCATTGCTCCTTGTTCTGTCCTCTGTTACTACTGAGAACAGCCTAGTTCCCTCCTCTTTGGCATACCCCTTCAAGTAGTTGAAGGTTGCTATCAAATCCCCCCTCAGTCTTCTCTTCTGCAGGCTATATAAGCTTAGTTCCTTCACTCTTTCCTCATAAGTCACGTGCCCTGGCCCTCTAATCATTTTCATTGCCCTCCGCTGGACTCTTTCTAATTTGTTCATCTCCTTTTTGTAGTGGAGAGCCCAAAACTGGACACAGCACTCCAGATGCAGCTTCACCAGTGCTGAATAGAGGGGAATAATCACATCCCTCAATCTGCTGGCAGTGCTCCTACTGATACACCACAATCTGCCATTAGCTTTTCTGGCTACTAGAACAAGCTGTTGACTCATATCCAGCTTCTCATCCACCATAACCCTGAAGTCCTTTTCTACAGTACTGCTACTTAGCTGATTGGACGCCAGCCAACAGCAGTGCATGGGGATTTCCATCCTAAGTGCAGGACTTAGCACTTGTCCTTGTTGAACCTCATGAGATTTCTTTTGGCCCACTGCTCCAATTTGTCTAAGTCTCCTTTAATCCTGTCCCTGGCCCCCAGTGTGGCTACCATTCCCCCAGCTTGGTGTCATCCATGAACTTACTGAGCATACAATCTATCCCATCATCACAATCATTACTGGTCATTTTGCACGCAAACTCTGGAGCATCAGGCCATAACAGGGCTCACAGTACATGGAAGCACTGGGCTTTTAGCAGCTTATCAAAGAATGGTAACATGTAAACTATTCAGCTTCTAGGAGGAGATGACTTTGTGGGCATTCCTGAAGAGAAACACCTTCTGGAACCCTACGTTCAGCTGGGGAGGATTTCCCACCAAAATGACTTTTGGATGGAAAAGGAATTTCCATAACATCCAAATGTTCCTATTTTTCTGCTTTCCATCAAGAAAATCTAAAGGAAGTCCACTACACTTCCCTTCATCTTATACACATCCCTTGCTCCCCAGCCTGGGATACAAGAGATGGACACTCTCAGCAGCAGCCGGTTCATGGTGAGGGACAAGGGAGGGATTCAGGTAATATGGATGCTTGAATAATAGAGCAGAGAGCCCCAGCCAGCGATACAAGGGGGAAGAAGAGGACAAACCACCAGCCACCAGCTGCTGAATGGGCCCTGGCAGGGTAGGGAGCAGTCCTACTGCCAAAGGGCTTGTGAGTGGGGCACAGAAGAGACACCCCCATGATGGGCAGTAAGGAGAAGATGAGGCCACCCATTGCTGACTGGCTGACTCATGTCTCCTGTTCTCCAGATTATCTGAGTGAAAGCTGTGCCCCCAGGCTGCAGGGATGATCAGGAGCATGCTACATTCCTTATTAAGTTGGGTCATCCTGAATGGAATCATTTCCATTGGTTGAACTGAACTGAGACACTGTTCTGGCATCAATTCAGTGTCAAACTGTATCTCCCAAAGGCAACACAGAGCCTCAAAAGAGTTAGCATTCATGTGTCTCAAGGCCCCATTCCCCCCCCCCCCCCCATGGGCCTGGGGACTTCGCTGGACAACATCTCTGGCTGCACACTGCTGTCTCCTCACTGACCAAACCCAATGGTGCGTGCAGGAGTCCTGTTACTGTGGGCACTTCATGTGCAAGGCTTGCAGAAATTTTGCAGTGAAACAAGTTTATCTGGCATCACTGAAACTTCTAATGGAAATGTGTCAGTTTCCTCAGATCTGGGAGGTGTGTGCATCCCATGTCCCCAAGTGCACTCACCTGGAATGGGGGAAATGCAGTGATTCAAATCTGGCTCTCCCACCTCCATGCCATATGCACCAGGCAAGAGAGAATATCTGTCACTCTCCGATCCCAGAGAAAGGTCTCCATTACTTCCCAGGTTATACAAAGGGGAACAGCCCCAATGGGAGACACCCAGCAAACCTCCCTCCAGAGCAGCCCATGGCAAGGGACTCGATGATCTCACAAGGTCCCTTCCAGCCCTATGATATGATATGATATGATATGATATATGATATAAGGATGCAGATTCACATCCCTGATGCACAGGGGCTGAGCTAGGATTTGTAGTTAGGTCTCCCACTTCCCAGGTGAGTGTTCTCACCACTAGGCTATTGGCCACCCTGCAATTGCTTTCTTTTGTTGTATGTGAAAAGTTTCCAAGAAGCTCAATTTCCTGTGAAGCAGGATTTTTTAATTTTTTTTATTTTTAATATCTCCAAAGTTTCTGTGGGACAAGAAATCTGTTTCCAGCTAGGGTGACCCACCCACTTCTTATTTTAAGGGGCCACCCTTTATTTCATTGATTTGTTCCTTAGCATGACCCCACTTCCCTTATTTTAAGGGATGTCCCTTGACTCACTTGTGGGCACCCTGTATTTGAGGGGCATTTGAATTTAATTAGGAGGCTAACATTTAAGCAGATCCTGTGTGGTGCAAGTTCTGCCACTGAGAGACTACAACTCCCATGGTCTCTTGGGAAAAGGGAGAAGGACCCTTCCTGCCCCTCCAAGGGGCACAGAAGGACTAGGTGGACTCCATTTTGGGGGAGTGAGTGCATGACTCATTCTGGAAGCTGTTGGTGACTGCTTCTGGGGTTCCTGAGACTGCTCCTGGGGGTCCTGAGACTATTGGAGGCTTACTCGAGCAGAGAGCTTTGGCAGTCGGTGGCGTTACTCAGCCCAAAGCAGGGTCTGAGCCTAGAGCTGGCTGAGCTGGACCTTCAGTGAGTGGTGGGAGTGTCTGTCTCCACTCCTCCATTTGGGACCAGGGCTTGTAAAGGAAGTGAGTCTGCAGAGAGACTGACTGGGCCTGAGACGAGGCAGAGAGGTCGTCCCTTTGAACCAAGGCCAGGACTACTGACGTTTGGTTGGGTCCATCTCAGATCTTCAGCTTGGTACTGAGTGGATACACTGACCCAGCAGAGCTCTGCCT
The DNA here is from genome assembly GCA_007922195.1 of Podocnemis expansa. Classification (NCBI taxonomy): domain Eukaryota; kingdom Metazoa; phylum Chordata; order Testudines; family Podocnemididae; genus Podocnemis; species Podocnemis expansa. The sequence goes on from ML682047.1 coordinate 1,977,434, forward strand.
TGTCTCCTTCGTCAATCTTCAAGTACGCCCACGCAAGCAAGGGGTCAGGGCTCTGAACTCTGGGGAACGTGCACTCTGGAGGTGGGGTAAAAGGGCAGTGTCAATGCCAGTTAGATAGTTTCCATTATTTACAGTAGTCTGTGTTTGTTAATTGATTTATTCAGCTGCCCATGTGATAGTTAATTTCAGTTTGTAATGCCCAGTTTCCATAATTTGAGTAAAGGTTTGTTATCACTAATTTAAGTAATTGGGCATATTGAATACATAATTGATATTTTTAATTAGATCTCTGCCAAAGATTATTCTTATTACTATAGGTTGAGTCCTGGAGGCTCCCAAGGGATGCCACTGAGCATATACAGATCAGGCCAGGTGGAGGCACCACCAATTGTAATGTTCTGTAAGAACAAAGGGAATGCAGCAGAGGGATGGGTAGAGGATTCCCACTGTTCCAACATCACCAATAGGATATTCGGGCTCTCCTTGTGATCAGACTTAGGCGCCTGTGCACACAAGTGTTGCCTGCTCCCAAGTAACCCAGGGAAGAAAAGGGAGGGGGTCAGGCGCATCACTGGCACCTGGCACATGCCCCAAGTCCCAGCGCCAGTGACCAGAGTGCCTGGTGCAGCCCCTGCCTCTTCTGGCCCTGTTCCCAGCCAAGGATCCAGGGCCAGGCTGGCGGTGGCAGGAGCCCGAGGCCGGATCGGGCTTGGGCACAGAACTGGAGCCAGGGGACCCATGGACAGGGGGTGGGGCCCATGCCCGTGCCCCAGGTCTTTCCCTGGGGCAGCGACGTTCCTGGAGGGGGTTATACACTTATTTGATTGATTTGTGAACTGAGTAAGGCAGGGGTGTCAAACTCAAATCACCATGAGGGCTGCATGAGGACTAGTAAGTTAGCCCGAGGGCCACACCACTGAAACCTTTTCACACAACAATATTGCAAATATCGGTAACAATAGTGTCTTTGTGGGCCGCAGAAAATAGCTTCAGGGGCCACACATTTGAGACCCCTGGAGTAAGGGAAGGCTGAACCAAGCCTTCACAGAACAATATTAAAAAACATAACTGTTGATTAAACCTTGTCTTCAGTGTTGAATCCAACATGAAGAAACCTAGTCTTAATTAAAAAAAAACAAAACCTAACCACAAAGCTTAAAATAAAAAGTACTCCTTTTATGTTGTCCTAAGACTGCACTGAACTGCACACCTGAAATAAAAATCATGGATGTGATTTTCAGTTGAGATTTTGCCTGTTAAGCATTATCTTAAATATTCAGAATTTTTTAAGATTTAAGGAAAGGGGATGTTCTTTAATGGCTAAATAAATAGCAAATGCTTTTCACTAGAATGGGCACTAGAATGTTTTATTGTAAAGAAGATTCAGTGAATAATGTGTGTTGGGGAAGGGATGGGATGTTGAAACATGGTAACTGGCTTCTTCTCCAAATTTCTTAAAAATAGTAGAATTTATTATGTCCATTCGTACCTTAAATGCCAGGGTGTGAACAATATTTTCTTTGTGTAAAGTGACAAGGACAGATCCAGGGCACTTTTTGTGATGGTACTCAGGGTACTTTCAGCTCCTTTTTTTCACAGAGATGTGGCCCCTGTTCCTGCCACCAGTGGCCCCAGGTCCCTGGCCAAGTACAGCAACTTTTTGTTTAAAAAAATAAATAAATAAAAAGCACTGGACAGATCACGGAAGTCTCCTAAATAGTAATTCAGTAAAGACTGAGCTTCAAATTAAAGTTAATTTCACTTGAACATGTAAAGGGTTTTGTGAATTGATTTCAGAAAAAAAGATGTATTGAAATGTATCAAAGCTAATAATACCCTTTTAAACTTTAAATTAATGCTTATGAAACTGCATTGTATGCTTGTTGGCAGCAGAATGTACACTTGAGAGACACTGCTAAAGACAATGGTTTTTTTCCCAGAAATGTCCTTAAAAATAATTTAATCATGGTTTTTCCTTACTTCTGTCCAAAAAAAGTGGTCAACCTATTTCCCACATGGCTCTAATCATGAGAGACGTAGGCAGCCATAGGATAGTAATTCCAATCTCTGCTCAGCTCTGTTGCTGACTGAGTTTTGATGTCAGCATTGAAGCCAGGCAGCTCAGCTGTATCTGTCTGCACTGTGATGGACGTTGGTGAGAAGAGTGCATGGCCCGGGACAGACTCTAGTGACTATGTGCCATAACTGCACGCTCAAGGTCTGAAATCTTCAGAACTGACAGCATCTGTCTGGAAGCAAAACAAAAAAAGAGTCCTTTGCTGAAGTAGACTAGTACAGCTACTCTTCTGGAACCTACATGGAAGCAAGCATCGCTGACGACAGAAGTGGGGCATGATGTAATTTGTCAGTGAAGTCCTGTGCTGTGTTGTGTTAACTGGATGGGCTGCTGTTCATGAATTTTCTTGTCAGTGTTCTTTGGATGCTGATAAAGTCACCATAGCTGAGCGAAAAGGCATAACTGGTTAATTGGATTTTGAAGGCACAGAGGTGGGCTCTTGGATTGCCTGAGAGGAAACGAAAGTTGCTCAGCAGCATTGTACTGCAGAAATGAAAGCAGCTGTCAGTTTCCAGCTGCTTTGGTAACAACTGGAGAACTCTCTAGAAAAGCAATAAGAAAAAAGTAATCTTCCAATTCTAGGGCAGTTGAAGGGGGCTGTATGCTTTGATCCTGGCAAAGTCATGCCACCTACACCTGAATTTGCTGCCAGAATTTTTTTGTCCATTAAACTGATTATCTAGGAAAGCCACTAAGTAGGGTCTGCTTTTGGGGGGCATGCACTGGACTGTGCACTAATCACAATGAGTATGGTGATCAGCTTGGTTTGGGGAAGAGAGTTAATTTTACCTGCACCACTCTGAAGATCTTTGCTGCAGCACAGGAAGGTGGGGATGAAGTTATTTCATTGAAGACAGATGTGAGAGACCCCCCCCCCAGTTTCACTGGTTTGTTCACTGCTTAATTCTAGGTAATTAAGCAAGAAAACAGACATCCAATTTATTATTCCAAAGAGCCTGAGCAGGCTCTAATAGGCAGGTTCCCCCTGGGGTGAGAGGGGGAGTGAGTAATTCCATCATCTCCCCTTGCAGGAGCTTGGTGACCATCCCTGTTTCACAGCTGGAGAAACCAAAGATGGAGAGATGAAGTGATTGCTCAAGGTCACCAAGTAGGTCAGCATGAGAACTGGGAACAGAATTGAGGTCTCCTTGAGTTCACAAGCTGGCCCCATTCATTAGGCTCTGCTCACTGCCTCCCTGGCAACAGTGAGTTGGGTCATTTTTCCAGCTACATGACTGGAACCTGATTTTGAATAAGTTTCAACAAAGACATCATGAGACAAAAATCAAATACCCAGGAGCCTACAAAACTCCCCGCTACTTCAGATATCTGTTTACTGGTTAGCTATGGCCCTCCTGCTTAGTCCCTCTTCTAAGGGAGAACAGCTTTAATTCCCATGGAAAAGTTCAGTTTTTCTTCTGTCAAAAGGAGTGGCTGTTGCTGCTCCTTTCCTAGCTCCCAGGGATTCAGGGCAGCTAAATCAAGTCATACCTGTGAGGGGCTCATGGAACCTGTAGATTAAACTGCAGCACTTTTTTTTAATTCCTAAGAAGAATTCCTAACTTTTTTTAATTCCTAAGAAAAAGGATTCCTAACTTTTTAAAATCCCTAAGAAGCGTAGGGAAGCAGTGGGGAGGAAATGGATTATGCTGAATCCTCAAAAGTGAAAGCAGTCACGCAGGTTCCACAAAGTCACCATGTGAGAGCAGAGTGAAGGGCAGCAGGAAAGGTTATAAGCCAGAGCACTAGAGGCAGCCCTGGGATCTCAGCGACCAAAGGTTGTGTTTGCTGGAAAAGCTGATCCCAACACAGGCTGCAGATTCCCGCTCTTGTTGGAAATGCAGGATGCCCTTGACCATTGGCTCCTAAACTGGAACAGCTGCCATTGTTGTGCTGAGCTGATTTGGGATGTGGCTGAGACTCTGCCACTCTCCTTAAGCTTGGGAAACCCCAGGCTCTTACATTTTGAGACCACACTACTGAGAGTGAGAAATCCTTTCTGTGAAATGAGAGGGAATGTTTCTGTATAAGTGTCTCAAAGTGCAAGGGTTTATATGTTCAGTCAAAGCGGGCACTGAAACATAGGTGCAGCAGCAAAATGGGAAAATCTGTACAAATAATGCTGACAGTTACTGCCCACTAGCATGCATCTGCAGTGTATTTATCCCTATTTTCAAAATACTATTTGCCCATGAGGATTTGTGTGTATTACTAAGAAATGGTCAATTTCTGAAGTTGACTGGGAACTATTAGCATCTAGATTCAGGGTTTGCATATCATAGATAGGAGATTTAACCTAGAACAAGTCCTGAGGAGAGAAAAATCTGGCCTATTCTTCATCAGAAACATATGCTGAATTGCTGCAATGGGGAATGTAATATTTGTATTACCTTCTCCCTCCCTCTTGTTTGTTGCATTCAAATTCTGTAGGCATGCCATTTAGGGAGGGCAACGCTTTTGCTCTACTGGATTTTCATAACAACAGCTGGGAAGGATATTATGTGCTTGGCTTCTCATTCCCCCTTCCCTTCCCTGACCAGTCAGGAGCAATAATATCCTTTGCTTGCTTCTCTTACATGCCCACCACTCCCAGCTGGCCTAGTCTTTGCTCAGCCGATAAATATGCACAGGTGTGACAGCTGCAGCACTTTTTCAACCTTGGAGCAAACACACTCAGCTAGCGGCTGGAAGAAAGCAGGCTCTGACCTTACTCTGAAGATTTCATCAGGATCTGCCCCTCACTTTGATGTGTTTCAAGCTTCTTCTGACACTATTAGACACAGGCCTGCTTAGAAGTGGGAGGAAATTGTTGGCATGGCCCATTCAGTGAATGATTATTCTCCCAAACAGCCCAGCTGGGGAAGTTTCAGGCTGCAAGAGCAACACTGCAGAATGACTGCCTGTAATCTTTCCCTGTTGTGAAGAAATAGGCAACTTCTGGTGTAACCCATATGCCTAATTAAAGGAGCTCTCTCTTGTAGGGAGGTCTTGAGGCCGGGTTATGTTGCTGGGCAGATTTGGCTGCTCTATTGCAGTAGCTTCTGGAAATTAAGTCAGCAGTTGCACTGAGCATGCTCCAGTAGGTTTTCTACTGCTGCTGGTCAGATGTCATGAGAGCTGCACCTACAGAGTTGCAATGAGAGGAGCCCATGTGCTCAGTGTGTGATATGGAGAAGCTGAGGTAGGGGGGGCGGACAGCAAGATGTTGTCTCCTTGCTGTGTAGTATTTTGCAGCAAAGTTTTCTCATATGCATATCTAATTGACTGGATGGTGCTGGTTCTAGAAGAGAAAGAAAAGCCTGCATGGATTTATTCCTAAGGTCCCTGCAACCCAAAAAAACAAAACAAAACAAAACAAGAAAAAAACCAAAAAACAACAAAACAAAACAAAACAAAAAAACTTCTGTTTCTTGCAACTCAAGCCTTTGGCCTAGAATAGATTCTGTAATTGAGATATGGGTGAACCCCACCTAAACTTTGGGACCCTTGGGTTTCTTTCCTCACAGTGTATCTCTGGGGACTGTTCTGTTTAAATTCATTTTGTTTTTTTAGGATAAGGTTTATCAAGTTAGTAGTTAATCAACATCATTATGTTTGTTCTTAACTAGTATCTTAATGTGGGGAGAGGAACTGAATGGTCTTCACTGTGAGTCCCTTATAGGCTGAATCCTGGGTCTCCAGCTGCTTCTCTGTAGGTGTGGGGTGGGTTTTTTTTGTTTTTTTTTTGGTTTTTAAGGCCTTGGAGAAGGGCAATTAAATGAATTCTAGTCCACCTGAAGGTTACATGGTGCCACCACAAATATTGTTTAATTTACATTGAAAATTTCCCCCTTTTTCTCAATGCCCTAATTTTTTAATAACTGGCAGTAGTATGCCAGTGTGGCCTTTTACTTTGCTATTTAATCCAGCTTGTTTTTGAGAACTTTCCCTTTGCCCACAAGGGGCTTTGGTTGGGTCACGTTACCTGGTAGGGCCATATAGACTGTTACATATGAACAGTTTAATCTTACCAACTCTCCTGAGGGTTGCACTTTTCCAAGAGCTTTTTCCCCAGAATACCTTCTGAGGAATTGCTGGTCCTTTGTAAGTGCAGATACAAGCTACGGCTGCCCTCGCGCAGCCATTCTGTAGCTGGGCCATCTGTCCTCCTCTTCAACTAGTAAACAATCTTAGCTCTTCTACTTATTCTTTAATAGTTCTGAGTTGGGCAGAGTCTCACAAACTTGAGTTGCAAAGTTCACTTTCTCAGATGCTTACAGTTATACACTAGAGACTGCCTTACAACTTAGTCCTCTTTATTTGTCATAATGATCTACATTATTATTTTTGATGCATGAGTGATCTTGGAAAGTTCTAGAAAACCCTGGGACCTGGGCTATAGCTTCCCCAAAGAACCATTTGGGGCAAGGGCCACATCCCCTGCCCCACTTGCACCACCCTCCCATGCCTGCTGCAGACCTGATTCACATGACCACCATTGTTGCTTGGCCCTAGCACTGGCTGCAGGCCCCAATTGCCCCCAATCACCTGGGCTAGCCAGCCTCCACCGCTGGCCCCAGCTGGCCCCTGCCACTGGCCGCCAAGCCGTGCTGACCCTCCACCACCGCCCCCATGCCATGCTGGTGCTGGCCGGCTTCTGAGCTGCATGCCCAACCTTGGGCCCGAGCTCTGAGCCAGCCCCAGGCCTGAGCCCTGAAATGGCTGAGGCTGAGCCCTATTCTTACACCCCTCCCTTTTCCCTGCTCCCAGCTCTCCTCTCCTTCTCCTGTAAAATATCATGACACTTTTGCATGCACAGCTTGGGCATACATGCCTTCCATGCTGTGAGGCTCCACATCACTGGGCTGAAAAGGGAGGGATTTAAATCCCCCCCTTTCCTGCCCTGCACCATGTATGTTTGTCATGTAGTGCAGGGTGGATGAGCCCTTTCGCTAGGCTCTTCTCCCAGGCAGGCACAGGAGCTGAGGCAGGCTGTCTGGATCTGTGCCTGGCGGGGAGAGAAATTTGGGGAACTGGCTGGAATATGTAGGGCCCTGGCCCTGCATGCTGCCTACCAGCAACGCCCAAGCCTGCAGCGGTTCCAGGATTCGGTGCAAAGGCTAAAATGTTCCAGATCCCTCCCCAGAATGGTCTACAACCTTCTAGAAAGAAACTGAAAGTTGAAGAAAATTATGGAACATTTTGGATGTATGCTATCCAATGTTATCCAATTCCACAGAACTGCAATGAAAATGGTTGGTAAAAGCCTAGGATGCTGATTATGCGACTGTGCAATTTGGCACCCCGGACAGTCTTTATAGTGGCATGCACCTGCTGGTGAACCATGCAGTTAATGGTAGACTCCTGGTAGCAACAATGTCGGGAACAAATTGTATGGGGTTCATTCCTTGTGTAGCAGTTCAGCCTACAGAGCACACTTTCACCTTCAAATGGCAAAGGCGCCAATTCCCCCTGCAACTGGCCTTTGCAATGACCATCAACAAGGCACAGGGCCAAACACTACACAGATTTGATGTTTTCTGGCAAGATGAAGTGTTTGCACAGTTATATATGGCAGCCTCTCAAGTTGGAAATCCAGATAAGATTCACTTTGCATTGCTGCCTTTTGGTCCATAAGACCAGGAATGTTGTCTACACACAGGCTTTGTATGAAGTATGTTCTAAAATGAGATAATGATGCCATGCTTTTCTTATGAAAAATATCCCCATCTGTAGCACTTTACAAAATTCTGTAGCTTGACAGCAGAGCTGCAATGGGTCTTCCAGTTTGTATAAAACCTTCAGTGCACATAATCCCAAACTGGTCTGAACAGTTCGTAAGATTTGACTGCCAAAATTTGTCGTCATAGATCTGTGCTGTTAACATCCATCGTTTAATTACACATTCGTTAGTGATTTTTAGTTAGCTTTTTTTTTTTTAAGTTTGGTATCTTGGCTACTTTTGACCCATCATTAATTTATTCTCCTCCTTCATTTGTTAATTAATGCAAGTGCTTTCTAATACTACTTTGCTCCTTGACAAACTTTTAGATGTTCATCTTAACCCTGGAGTTTAGCATCAGCTCATTCATATGAGTGGTGAAAGATCAAGTTACTAACCATAATCTGAAAATTTCTTTCAGGATGGACTAGAAAGCTCTCCAAAAACGTTATGTCCAAGAATAATCTAGAGCTCATGCCCCTATTGTGCTGGCCCTGCAGGGCCGGAACTAGACTTTTTGGCACCCAGGGCAAGCAGCCCCAAAGGCACCCTCCCCTGACCCAGGGCCCGATCCAGTGCTGCTCCCACCATGGTGTGGAGCCGAATCCGGCCCCAGCCATTGCTGGCTGGCAGTACTGACCCCGATCTAGCCCCTGCTGCCAGTGGCAGATCAGGGGCCCCTGGGCCTCCTCACCGGTGTCCACCCATGCAGGGCATCCCACCCTCCCAGCGGGCTAGCATTGGAGAGGGAACTGGGGCCAGATGCCAGCTGCAGCCTGGCTGGTTGGCCCCCAACGGAGGTGGGGCTGACTGCTTCATGCGGTGTGGCTCATGCGGCGGGCAGCTGTACCAGCCGCCAGCTGCCCAGCAGGTCCATCCAACCCCCAGGGACGGAGTGGCCGGTCCAGGGGCAGGGTGAGTCTGGGAGAGCCAGCCTGTGGGATGGCTCACCCCGCTGCTGGGGGTGAGTTGGGGGCAGCAGCCGGCTGGCCCCACCTCTCCCTTTCCCAGTGCTAGGGGCAGGGGAAGCCTCCAGCACCCTCTCAAATGGGGTGCCTGGGGCTTTGCCCTGGTCGCCCTGACGTAGTTATGGCCTTGTGGCCCTGTATATAATGGAAACCACTTAGAGCTGGGGTGCTGCACTCCTGTCACCCTAAGTTCCAGCACCTCTGACTTTAAATAAAAAATTATAAAACCATACACTACAGAAAAAATTCCAAAGTCTTTTGAAAAGGCTACAAATCTGACCGAAAATAGTTCTTAGCCTGAGATTCCTATGCTGTGTTTGCAATCCAAACACTGGAGCACTTATCAGGACACTGAAAATAAAATGAATGAAAAGTAAGGCTGACATAAGTAGTTACCAGCTACATTAAATTTTTAAAAATCTTTCATTTGTACTGCAATGAGTCAGTGCTGTCATGACCCATGGCCTTGTTAGATTTGGGACAGGGAATATTTTACTGTTTTCTCTCCTGATCGCTCTAAATTTGCAAATAAACTTAAAATATGGCTTTAATTAGGGTTTGAAATTTTTCTTTATATAGGAATTAGGTACAGTGCTCTCATCAGCTAAGTTTCTAACTTATTGCTTGCAAAACTCCCCCCTAGTGTTTTCAGGTGCCAAAGCACCTCCTGGAATCATGGTTAAAGTTGCCCCCCAGCGCACCAGAATATGAATTGTTGCATCGGCTGGCAGCTACAGAAATACACCTTTTCATTATGCTTTATCTTCTTGCTGTTAACTTACCTCACTAGTTCTAAGAGCACTGTTTTATATTTGGTATCCCTATCTGCAAGTAATTGGATTTTTTCCCTACAAATACGGTTCCACTGCTAGAAATACAATTAAAATGAAGGAAGCTGGATTCATTTCCCCTGCAGTGTGGTGACAAAATATCATGACACTTTTGCGTCTACAGCTTGGTCATACATGCCTCCCATTGCACAAGATTCCACTGCCTGCAAAGTGGAAGGGTTGTGGCGATGGTGGTGTAACCAGCCCCTCAGTTTTGCTTGCAAATGTGAGGAGGAATTCAATAAGCCACATTTATAAACATGTTTTTCTTCACCCTGGTGAGCATCTCTGTTGTAAAAGTGCCCCTAATTTCCATTCAGAGTCGAGTGAGCCTTCGCTACCCTCCAGTTTGCAATCATAGTTGCTAGCTTGCACTAACGGAAAAGCCAATGTCTTCCATGAGGCTCTGACATGACCCATTTACTGTGACTTTGCTTTTCAGTAAAATTAAAACTCCTAGGATGTCAGATACTCTGGTCAGGTAAGGCTGCATTTCACTGCCAACAGCACTAAGCTGCCTTTGACTCAGCTCAACAGGCCAGGGGAAGATTCCTCCATCTTAAGCAAATCCCCCAGGGCTCACAACTGTTCCATGTTTTGGGGGACGTTCGACCGTGGTGTTGAATCCTGCTGCTGCTTCTGCTCTGTGGGAAAAGCAGGCAATACTGGGCACATGATGGTGCTCTGTAGTCTAGGGGAATGTAGATGGCAACCACAGGGTCATTCATTCAAGTCTTGTCTCTACTGCCTTCAGCTCATATTTTTTCATAGTCCTTATTACTGAGCTACTGTGTAAGCTTCAGACCCTGACCCAAGCTGCTATGCCTCTTGGCCTCAGTGCTTTCGAAAATCCCGTTGGTTGCCTACCTGAATCTTTTGGCACATAAATACCTCTGAAAAATCAGGCCCCAGGGCACTTTTGAAAATAGGATTTAGACTCCTGAGTCACTTGGTGCTTTTAGAAGGATTTTCCAAAGTGACTCATCTTCAGCTGATGCAGAAAATTGTCTTGGAAATAGATGGACAATGGAATGCTCTCCATCACCAAATTTCCACTGATGTGTGGTTTGCCTCTGTACTGACGGGGGAAATTGGAAAACATAATCCCAAATCTACAGAAAAAAATGATGAGAAAATTAGCTTACTTTCTCGTGTGGAGAAAGTAAGGAAGGAAGTGTTATTTACTTCTTCACATCACGCAAGGACCAGGTCACCCAATGAAAGTAACAGGGAGCAGGTTTACAAACTTCTTTATGGAACACACACTCACCTTGTGAAACATTTTGCCAGTGAATGTTTGAAGGCAGGATACTGGCTAGATGGACCAATTGTCTGACAGTTCATGGCCCTTCTTAGGTAAGTCCTTTGCAGCGACAGCTCTACAAAATAAGCTGTCTTGGAGAAGTTCCAAAGAGGCAGCCGTGTTTACCTAGTTCAGCAAAACAAACAAGGAGTCCTGTGGTGCTTAAATACTAACAAATTGAAGAAGCGTTAGTCTTTGTGACACAGGACTCCTTGCTTGTTTTGTCTGGGAGAAGTTTGTTCCTAGAGGTGCTTTTCTCTCTTTTCTGATCCCTGCCCCTCTTTCTTTGAGTGGTAACAGATAATTTTGATCCCATCGTTTTGTATGCAGATATGGGATTATGTTTTCCAATTTGCATTACTTTTTATTTATCAACACTGACTTTCACCTGCTATTTTGATGCCCTGTGACGCTGTTTTGTGAGATCCCTTTGTAACTCTTCACAGGCACCTTTGGACACAACTTCAGTAATTTTGTGTGATCTGCAGATTTTGCCACTTCACTGTTTACACCATTTTCCAGATCATTTATGAATTGTTGAACAGTTCTGGTGTCAGTAAAGACCCCTGGGGGGTCATCACTCTTTACCTCTCTCCAGTCTAAGAACTGACCATTCCTAACATTTTTCCCCCTGTCTTTTAACCAGTTGCTGAGCCAGGAGAGGATCTTCCCAACAACAGGTTTTTTTAAGAGCCTTTTGTGGGGAATCTTGTCAAAGGCTTTCTGAAAGCCCAAATACATTGTGTACACTGGATCACCCTTGTCCACCACATGTGTGGTCACCATCTCAAAAAATTGTAGTAGATTGGTGAGTCACGATTTCCATTTACAAAAGCCATATTGACGCTTCACCAAGAGATTGTGTTCATCTAGGTGTCTGATAATTTCTATTCTTTACTACAATTTGCCTTGTACTAAAGTTCGCCTTACCAGCCAGTAATTGCCAGTATCTCTTCAGAAGCCCTTTAAAAAAATGTATGTCATATTGGCTATCCTCCAGTCATCTGGTACAGAATAGTCTAAGGGATCGGTTACACACCACACTTGTAATTTAGCACTTTCATATCTGAGTTCCTTCAGAAAATGTGTCTGAACACCATCTCACTCTGGTGACTCATTACTGTTTAACTTATCAGTTTGTTCCAAAACTGCTACTATTTACAACTTAATCTGGGACAGCTCCCCAGATTTTTCACTAAAAAGAATGACTCAGGTGTGGGGAATCTCACATCTCTGCAGTGAAGACTGATACAAAGAATGTATTTAGCTTCTCCACAGTAGCCTTGTTTTCCTGGAGGGGTCATTTAGTGCCTTTATTGCCCAGTGGCCCACTGCTTGTTTGCCAGGCTTTCTGCTTCTGACATGCTTTAAAAAATGTTGCTGTTGGATTTTGAGTCTTTTTCTAGTTGCTCTTCAAATTCTATTTTTTGGCTTGCCTAATTACTTTTCTGCACATCTTGCCAGAGTTAATACTTCTTTCTATTGACTTTGGTAGATTAAAACTTTCAGTTTTAAAAGGATGTCTTTTTGCGTTTAACCACTTCTTTTCCTGTGTTTAACCATGGTGGCCCTTTTTTGGTCCTCTTACGGAGTTTTCTAATTCGGGGGTCTACATTTAATTTAAGGCTCTATTATGGTCCTTTTAAAAATGTTCATGCAGCTTGCAGGCATTTCACTTGGGACAAGGGCTGGTCCCCAGGGCTCAACCAGTATTTCTGACTCTTCTTGATGAGCCCAGCCCTGCTGTGAGTCAATGGAAATTTCACCTGACTATGAAATATACGATTTAGCTAATTGTTTTGAAAGCATCTTGTTCGCAACTTCTTTGTGTAACCAGTCCTACTTTACAATGCTCTCTCGTCATCTGTGCTCTGCACTGTTATATAGATGTGCCTTCCTTTCTAATGATCAGTATTCTGAGTTATAGAAAAAAACAGATGGACAGGAGGCCGAATAAAAGCTCTACTCGCTGGCAGGTATATGTCTGAGGGCATAAGCCAGAAGGATTGGAGACAGCTGGCCCACTCCAGGAGAAGGACAATCATCACTAACCCTACCAACAAATATTACTCATGCAGAGGTGCTAGATGGAAAAGTGATGACAAGCCAGCATCAGAGAGCTCCATTCCCGATGGCTAGTTCAGACTGTGAGACAAACACATAACTCAGGGATCCACTGTCTGTGTGGGGTGACCTGATGTGCCAAACAGCCAGAAACACTGCCATTGCATATTATTGGCAGGCAGAGCTGAATTAACCTGCCTGGGTGTCACAGGCTGTCCCCTCATCATGTCCCCCTACTGCCCAGGCCCCCACCCCTGCAGCATGGGGTCCTGTCACTGGGGGAGGGCTGGGGTCAAAAGGCTCTTCCACCCCACCCCGCTCTGACCAGTATGGTCGGAAGGCAGGGGTGAGGCCAGCCACTGCATGGCAAGCCCCCCAGTGCAACCCCCCAGGGCCACTGGTCCTTAAAAGCCATGCCGCAGAGGTGGAGGCTGTGCTGTGATCCAGCCATTCCCCCCCCCCGCCCCCGGGGAAGCAAATAGCTGCTAGCCCACACTACTGTGTCCCCGAGGTGGACCAGCTGGCCCAGGGGTAGAGCAGGAGCACAGAGCCCAGCCTCTGGCGCCAAGCTCATGGCCTAGTACCAGCAAGGAAGGAGCTGTCTCAGCACCTGCTGATGTTGAGTGGGGTGAGGGGGAGCTGGTTCGGGCTTTTAGGGGCTGGATCCTGGGGCCCCCTTTTTAGCTGGGGCCCCGGACTTCAGCCCCTAAAGCTCCTGCAATAATCCAACCCTGTTGGCAGGTAAAACAGATGGAGTTGCAGATTGTCTGTCTTTCCTGTTCAGGCACTCTAGGAACTGAGGTCTGCCTGAAACAACTGCTAAAGCTCACAAGCTGGTTTGATGAGTGTTTTACGCCTGGGATGAGGCTGCTATCCCCCGTGTTCCTTTCCTCCCCAATATGTGTGCGCAGAACACTTCATTTAATCTATTTCTGATTTTCTTCCCATGATGTTTGCTTTGTAGAGCATGAAATCAAAATAACCATATTTGCCTCTTAATTCTCTTTGGCTGCTCCATGGTCTCTGCATCCTCCCCCTTCTCTTCTGGGGCTCTGCTCCTTACCAGAGCCTTTCTCCATGCAAAAGAGACGGTTCGTGAAAATGTACATTTTTTAAGATAACTTCAGCTTGGCAGCTGTCTCCTGCAGTGCTATAGTGCAGCACAGATCATGCAACTGAATGACACCAAACTGACCATCCCTCCCTTGTCATGTCACTTTTTTGAGTTGAGACATGTTTGCTTTGTCTCCATGATGATGCCATTAGTGAGGGAAGTCCTGGACAGATAGGTGTGATTACATGATAGAAAAGCTCAGGCCCTCCCCCGTCTCCATTGCTAAGGATGCCACAGTGGGGACCCTACATTGAAAATGCTGCAGCTTTTGGTTGCTGAGCTAGAAGATCTGAGATACAACAATGATGAACGTTACAGGAATATCTGGGAAGATATAGAGAGAGTGTGAAAGATACCCACAAGGGGATGGAAGAGTTTGCAGCCAGCAGTAAGCTTTCCACACCTGCCATGATGCTTGTCGCTGGTCAATTCTTTCATATTTTTTTAAAAACTAAGGAAACCCAGGTGAAATCATTAGTTTAGAGGAAGACAAGGGGCAGCAAATCATAGAATCTTAGGAACTGGAAGGGACCATGAGAGGTCACTGAGTCCAGTCCGCTGTACTCATGGCAGGACCAAGGACCCTCTTAAGCCATCCCTGACAGGTGCTTGTCTAACCTGCCCTTAAAACCTTCCAGGGATGGAGATTCCACAACCTGCCTAGGCAACTTATTCCAATGGTTAATCACCCTAGCTGTGCCTACACCTAAAAATCTTAGTTCGGACTTGGTTACTCTGAATTAAGTAGTTCAAAAGTTAGTTCGAACTAAGCATATTTTTTTTAGTTCGAACTAACAAAGCACGGTTAGGTCAAACTAACCACTAGTTTGAACTTATTGAGTTCAAACCTGCATGTCTACATTGTGCTAGTTTGAACTAAATATGCAAATTAATTTGAACTAAGTTAGTTCAAACTAACCAGCTGAACAAACTACTTCAAACTAAGCTTTATTAGCTTTATTTAAAGCTTCATTTATTTAAGCTTTATTTAATTTTTTTTTTAGTTCAAACTTGGCAAAGCCTAGTGCAGACAGGGTTTCAAATTAGTTTGAATTAAGACTCCTTAATTCAAACTAATTTGCTAGTGTAGCCCCTGACAGTTAGGAATTTTTCCCTAATGTCTAACCTAAACCTCCCTTGCTGTAATTTAAGCCCATTGCTTCTTGTCCTGTCATTGGCCTTTAAGGAGAACAATGTTCCTCCCTCCTCATTGTAATAACGTTTTAGCTACTTGAAAACTGTTATCATGTCGTCTCTGCCTCCTCTTTTCCAGACTAAACAGTTCTTTCAATCTTCCCTCATAAGTCAAGTGTTCCGGATCTCTAATCATTCGTGTTGCTCTTCTCTGGATTTTCTCCAATTTGTCCACATCTTTCCTGTAATGTGACACCCAGCACTGGACACAATACTCCAGTTGCAGCCTAATCAGGGTGGAGCACAGCGAAAGAATTACTTCTCATGTCTAATGCAGCATCCTCCATTATGAAAATGTCTTAAAATGATGTTTTGTTTTTTGAAAACAAACCTTGGGAAGCTAACACAGACACACAAAGCATTCACATTGGAAAATATGGAGATGTTCACTTAAGGTCACTGAAACAACCTTTACCCTATCCCCAGATCCTCAGCTTAAAATTAGGTAGCAGCATAAGGAGTAAGTGTCAGCTCTCTGAAGGAGGGAACAATCACCTTTTTCTTCTGTTTCCAAAGCGCCTAGCATGACAGAGTCCCTTTGCATGACTGAGATAACTGAGTTCTATGATAATGCAAATATAAAGTCTTTCACAAAGCAGGTACAGCTGCATTCATCATTCATTAAAAGAATTAATCACACACCTCTCCAGACTCTTAACTGACCAGTGATTTTCCACTCGAGAAGTATTTAAAACAAACTCCTCATCACTAACTCATGGCTTCCTTTACAGATGGTCAAAGGGCAGGGAGAAACATGCCCCTTGTCACAACGTGAATCTGCAAAGAGAGTAGTGGGAGTGACAGTCCCCCACTTGTCTCCTCTGGCAGGTGTGTCTCCGAATAGAACTGTGCATCCGAGCCTGGGCAAGGGGGGTACATGGATGAGGCAAAGATGTGCATTTACCTACTCATTTTAAGTCTTCAGTTAGGTTTATAATCTTCATTTGGTGTTTCCTGGCTTTATAATTTGTTAATAAACCATTATTTTACTTAAAACAAAAAAGCAAGGAGTCCTGTGGCACTTAAAGAGTAACAAAAATGGCTGGCAAGGGAGGCAGTTACAAGAGATCAGAATTGCATCTTTTGTTTGTAATGTATTTTAATAGATTAAGTCACAGGTGTACCTCCATATGTTACAAAGCAACAGCATCTGCCTGCAACACATATGTGTCGTAAGTAGACTTCACACAACTCATGATTTTTAAAAACACAGTTTTGTTGCAACCACTAGAGGGTGTTGCGATAATTAATGGTTGCTTCCTAAACAGCAAGGAACAGAGGAAATATTTCCGTCTTTGAAGGGCTGGTAGATAACATGAAAACATCAAAAAAGGATCTGAATCCATGTTACTGGGCTGACAAATGGCAAATGAAATAGGAAGTGAAAACTGGCATGTAACAAATGTGCTACAGGAGAAAGAGTGCTGTAGAATGAGTTGAATCCAAGGGGAACACTGACTTTGCAGACGGCTTTGCTGTCAGTGCAGCTAATGAGAAGTTAGCACACAGGAAAAGAAGACTGTGGCCATGAAGAAGGAAAGAAACCGTGTGTAAAGCGGGTAAAAAAGTGAAGCTGGTCTGAAAACACCTGCCCAATCCTGCAGAGACCTCTCACTCTTAGGGTGTTTGCAGGAAGAATTTCAGCAAGTGAATTTAGGAAGCACTTAGTGAAGCTCTTGCATGTTAAATGAAGACACCAGCCCTGGGCTCAGTGCTGCCATAGACAGGAGTGGCACAGGTGTGGTCCCCAGGGGAGGACTCTGGGATGCATAACCTGCACTCTGTTCCCAACAGTGACAGATAAGGGGGGCTAGTCTTTTCACTCAGACAGTAGAGGGCAGTGCATTTAAGACCCAGAGGTTAAAGCCCTGTGACTGACAAGCCATCAGGCATGGAGTTAGACAGAGAACTACCTTCTAGTCGGTCCCTGGGGCATGAGGCCTGCACCACACACACTGGTCAGGGGGTCTGTATGAATCCTTCAGGGATCCCCAAGTCCTGTATGCAAAGTCATGGAGGCAGTACCATTGAGGCTGTTCCTCTGCCCGCTTCTGGTCCCTGGCCTGCCTATGGTTTCATTACCTACAGCTCCATTACAGCTGCTGTATTGTCTGTGGGCCAAGATGCTCCAAGAAAGCCTTTCTCAGCTAGTCTTATTTTTTCCCCATCTTTTCCATGGCATCTGATGTAAAGTAGTCTCTGAAGAGCCTAAAGCTGGGGGTGGGGAGAGATGGAAGTGTCTGAGCCCATATGAGATGAGGGAAGGTCTATGCCACGCTAACATTTTACAGCAGGCCTCAACAAATCTGTTTCTGGACATCAAGGTGACCAGTTTTAGTAGCCTGTTGCCTAGCTCCACTGCAGAAATGTAATGCAGTAGCATGCTCTGGTGACCAAATGTAAAATTGCTGGCACCTAGCTGTGAGCCAATTTTGTCCAGCCCTGTTTTATGGAATAGGCAGGCCTTGGGCTTTCGGCCTGGATTTGGACTTTGAGTGTTCCACCTGGCTTTCTCTGGCTTTGGTACAATCGTTCACTTCTGTGCAAATGAACAAGGAACCAGAGCAAGCATCTGGTTTCCACCAGTGATGAAAATAAAAGAACAACAGATAGAATCAAGTGATGTGTTATTTTACCCAGCTTGTAGTAAATGGGCAATTCTCATCTTCAGTGCAATAGCATTTAGCAGTGCAATTACACAGGAATGAACTTGAACCAGCAAGTAGCTATATGAAAGACTGGGTAAATTTAATAACTGTGTTATAGATGTAGCTAAGACCAGCATCGCTGGCTGAGAGAAGGGGGTGAGGCAGCAGGTGGAAAAAAAGCTAGAGGAGACGTTTACACTGGGTGCCTGTAGTTCATTTCTGTTGTTGAGCTATCCATATTTGGAGTAGTGTTCCCCAGAAGGATCATTGCCAGGACCTGTTATATCTATAAAGCCGAATGAACTTGTCAGGTGTCACCCTCTTTGGGCAAGGGCAGAAATGTGCAAAGCCTTAATGTTAAAGGCAGAAATTTTGCATTTTACTTTGTAGGTGAGGGGAACCATTGGAGGGATTGGAGTAGGGAAGCAATAATCTGAGTTCAGCAGGGAAGAAAGATTTGGCTGCTGCATTTTGCATGGACTGGAGTGGAGCAAGTTAGGAGAAAGAACGAAGAAGAGGTGGACGAGGAAAATGCGTTACCTGTGGGGACTGAGAGAAAGTGTCAAGTGTCAGAGATGCTGCAGAGAAAGAAGTTGTGGGATTAAGTGATAGTTTGGCTGTCCCTTCCATGTTGCGAGCCAGGGTGATGTGTATAGAGGAAGGAGAAATGGTGGTCTGCCTAGCCTCAATTCTCTGTGTGCTGTTCCAATGTGCTGCACCTGTTTTTCTGATCCATCCATGATGTGTGGCTCCTGTCTGTCAGTTTGCTATATGCAATGTAAAGCAATTAGCAACTCAGGCTTTTGACTGTTTCCTGGGTTTTGCTTTTTCATTCATATATTATTAATCTTTCCTACTTGTATGAGAGGTTTGCAAGTCTCCCTGATTTGAGTTGTTAAAAGTGCCGTTGCGATTGAAATGCTTGATGGTGGTGACATCTTGGGCTTTTTATGCTAGTATTTTCTAGAGTAGTTTTGCACATGAATATAAAGACAACGTGCTACAAACACAGAGGTAGAGTTTGTCTGCATAGGAGGCAGTATTGAGTCACATTACCCTGGCGGGGGCTGCAAGGGGCACTATCCCTGAGGACTAGTTTTCACTTCCCAATTAACTGAACAGGTCTGTGAAGACTCACTCAGCTGATCAGGAGGTCAGTTGCTGAAGAACCTTTTCCCCAAGAAGAGTAGCGCAGAGTTGAAGGGAAAGCATTTCCCTTTGACTAATTGAGGTGCAGATCGCGATGAGTATGAACTTGCAGCACCTCTCCCAAAAGCCGACCCTGGAAGTCCTGGGGGTCGGGGGCATGCTTGTGGTCAGCTTTCCCCTAATGTGTAATGGCGGCTTAGAAAGTCAACGCCGTTTATGCAAGGAATTTACATTCCTTGTGTAAACTGTGGTTGACTGCCACTGAAAAAACCCCAAGTGTAGACTAGTGAACTGAAGACACTGTGGTAAGTAGGCAGAAGGCAGTCAAAGAGAGATGCACATGGTATTTTAAGTATTTTACATATTTCCATTTGAATGCCTCTGAAATCCTGCTGAGGTGTAGACCTGCCCTCCAATACAGTGTCTCTTGGACCTCCTTACTGGTCAGGGGATCAGGCCATCTGCATTACCGCACAAGATGGGACAGCATGCTCCTTTCCATAGCAGGTGAGGTGGAGCTGGGCCTTCCCCTCTCTGACTTTGAATGCCCCAGGACTCTGCATGGAGGTGGCTGAAGAAGACCGCTAGTCACAAACTGGAGAAGAAAATCATGGCAGATTTTGGAATTTCCAAGTCATTTCTGTGAAGAGCGCCAGGTATGGAGCTGCCAGAGGAAGTCATTTGCAGCACATAAATACAAGTATAAATACAATCAAAAACTGGCACTTTAACTATTTCTATATATACAAACATCTCTCATTCATAGAGCGTCTTTGTAACAACATCCATTTCCCACGATTCAGGAACGATCCACATTTTCAAACTGTTCCAACAATTTTTAAGAATTGGTTATTTAATAAAAAGAAAAGCTAAATAAAAAAACTTTTAACAACCATTATATAACATTTTTATAAAAATGCAGAAATGTTTGCAAAATCTGATCATTTTTAAAATGCCAACAGATTTGTCAAAATGTTGTTTTTAAATGAAAAAGATTTTGTTTGAAACATGTTGCCCAGTCTTACTGTGCAGGCAGATCCTCTCCTCATTCTCTGAGCCACTTTTTCAATGACCTGACTGTGTCTTCTAGTTGTTGAATGTACCCACACAGTTTTGTCAAACTGTCTGTTTTGAAAATAATCATGCAAAACAGATGTTTTGAGGCAAGTATCATGGAACTTGGATGTTTATTAATTTGCTTTACTACATGTAAAACTTGTATTTACATAAGCAATTGTATTAGCAATCTCTAGTCCTTCAATTTATTAGAAAAAGTTCTAAAAGTTTGACAGACTTCTATTGGTAGATTTTTTTAAAGCCAAAAGGGACAATTATGTCATCTAGTCTGACCTCTTGTATAATACTGCCCCCAAAATTCTCCTCAGTTATCCATATCTTGAGCCCAATAACTTGCGTTTGGCTAAAGAATCTTCCAGAAGAGCATCCAGTCTCGATTTGAAGACAGCAAGAGATGGAGAATACAGCCCTTCCCTTCGTTGTCTTTTCCAAAGCTAAATCATCAAAATGTGCTTTATTTCTAATTCAAATGTGTTTATCTTGAGTGGTTACAGTCATTGGCTCTATGCCTGTCTCTATTATTTTAATAAGCCCTTTAGTATCTGATGCTTTCTGACGCTGATACGCTGAAATCGTCACCTCAGACTGTTGTTTTTGATAAGCTAAACAGGCTGAGCAGTTTTATGTTATTTCCGCATCACTGATAAAAATGTTTAATAGCATCAGGTCTGCTCCAGTCTCTGCAGAACACCACTAGAAACACCCATATTTGATGATGACTCCCAATTAATGGCTCCTTTTGGCGATCTGATATTGTATTGTGCTGATTCTTAATCAGAATGTCATGTCCAATGCCTCACAAAAGGCTTAGTATATTATAGCTATACAGATTTCTTTATCAGCAAAACTTGTAATTTCATCAAAGAATGAAATCAGGTTTGCTTCCATAAAACGATGTTGGCTGGTTATTAATTATAGTCTCATTCTCAATTCCTTGTTGATAGAAAATATGACAAAAGATTAAATTATTTTGTCCAGTATTGATAATGGATTAACAGATTTATAATTACCTGGATTATCTTGCTTATGCCTTTTGAAGATTAGCACAACATTAGCACTTTTACAGTCATGTGGGATTTCCCAAGAATTCTAAAATTTATTAAAAAATAAAATCAATGTGCCAGAGATCTGCTTACCCAGCATTTTTGGGACAGTAGGAGGCAAGTTATCTAACCCTGCTAATTTAATTTTTTTTCAACACTAGTAGATGCTCTTTAACATCTTCCTTAGTTGTCAATAAACTGGAAAGTAGTTCATCATCCATACAGAATAAAAAAATTATTGAATGTTCTGGTCTTTTCCAGCTGTCCATTGGCCATTTTACCAACTTCATCACATAATCAACCTATATCATTGCTAGAATTTCTTTTATTTCTGTTAGACTTCTTGCCGTTCATTACCCAGCCAGCCACTGATTTTTCTCCTGTCTTAAGCTTCCCTTATCAGTTTTCTACTCTTAATAACTTCTAATTTATATTGATTGCTATCTGCTTTACCTTTTTTCATATGCTATATATATTTTTTATTTCTAACAAATAAAATAACCATCATGTTCCTTCTTAAACAGTGTGGGCCTTTAACATCATTGTGATAATAGTGAAATTGTAGCTTTATGGACATGTAGTAAGCTATTATTAAATAATTCCCAATTTTCATTCATATTTTTCTCTATATATTTTTTCTCAATCCAATTTGCTGGTGATTTTCTTCAGCATTCTGCAATTAGCTTTTTTGAAACACCAAGCATATATATTACTGGGTTGTGACTGTCTTCTGTGTGCCCATAATGAATGTAATTAGGTCATGATCACTGGTCCCTAGGCAACCACCAATTTCTAGGCCAATGATCAATTTATCTTCATGTGTCATAATGAGGTTTAAAATAGAGCTAGTCCATGCTGTGTGCAATAACTTTTGTATTGGAAATTGTCATCTATATTTTTTAGAAACTCTGATGCCACTTTACTACTGGCTTCCTGTATTTCATGAGTACACACACACACATGCACATTTCAAATTTCTAGGAATTTTTGTTCCACTTCTGTAGATAGTAAAGAATATTTCTATAGTGTACTCTCATATCTACTTCATTATATCTCTGCTAACTGAGGGTTTTATGTTCTCAGGATCATTCGAGAAACTTAATCCAAATTAACTAGAGGTGTGAGTTTAAAATATATTTATTAAATTTCATCAAATCCCTGTATAGACACTGTCATAGAGAATTAAAGTGGCCTTAATTTGGTTTATTTTAATTCACTTAAATTTAACCAAATATAAGGCCTCTTTAATTCTGAAAGAGACTATTCATACAGAGACTTAGTTCAGTTTAACTAATCCACTTTAAATTCATACATTGAGTTAATTCATATGAATTTTCCTGAGTGTCCCTCCCTCTGTTGACAAACAACAAATACAATGCAGAACCAAGTATAATGACTCAAGGTAATTTGCATATCAATCTGGCTTAGCTCTGAAAGAGCATAGCCAGAGAAATCAGGAGATTTAAGGCTACAAACTTCCCTTAATTTATGTGCACAGCTCATGTGAAATCTGTCCACACACATAGCCCTGACTGAGCTCTCCCTGAGTTTGGACACACCTTAAGCTGTTATGTTGCCTACCTCTCTGGGCCTTGTGTGCTCTTCGAGCCTCCTGAGTCTGAACAGGGTCCAACAGGCTGGTTAGATTCTCTAGACATAAATCGAGGGGTGCAGATGTTATGACTAACACCCCCTCCTAAGACGTGCAATCCTCTGGTCCAACTGCTCAGCTCCTAAGACTACTGCTGACTCCACAGCCATGGCATGATGCTCTGGATCTACAGTTTAACTTTTCAGGGGCACGTCACAATGAAAGACACCAGACATGCAGATTCTAAAACACCATTGCTCTCTTCTGATTAGTATTAGATCTACACCAGTCTAAGTAAAATAACAAACACAGCTCACAGCACTTCCCTGCCTCAGTATCCTCACTACTAAGGAGAGTTCTTTGGGTGTGGAGTGCCCAGAATCCTTGCCCTGTAGCTCAGGATTTCTTTTCAAAATCAGGGAACCTTTCTAGGTTAGCTAGCTTGCGCTGACCTTGGTTGATCAAGGAGTTAAACTGGATCTCCTGCTACAAAAACATACCCATCTCTTCCCCAAGATTGTGTGAGTCCCTGGAGCTTTTGTTTTCAACTACATTCTTTGATCTGTTGCTGGGAATTTTTCCCTTCCTCTCTCTGCATATTATCACTGCAAATCCCAAAGGGATGTAACTTCCTTGCAGTTCAAGCACCACTTAGATCATCACTAGCTAAGTTCTTAAAGTGATCTGCCTGCATGTTCAGTTGGAGATCTTATTGTGCCAACAAACTTTTTGGCACCCAGGTAATCACTAGCTGGAAAGCAACATTCCCTTGCATTTAGTAATGTGTTTGCCTAATATGTCTACCTAGAAAGATGCAAAAACCAAACCAGTTCTGATGGAGGCAGTTGCTGAGTTTGGTTACAAATATCTCACTGTCGATCTTGTCCTGCTGGAGAACTTAGCTTCTCCCAGATTTAGCCAATCATTGTCCCAAGGCATTACCACCTGAATAGGTGACCATTTAAGATCGAATGGCTACTATGTGGTATTGCAAAAATTGACTACATCCCTGTCATCAAATGGCAGATTCCACTTCCTCTTGGAGAAGTTCCATGGTACAACAGTTACAATAACAAATTCATAACATCAGTCAGAATGCATAAGTTGTATACAAAGTCCATGAGTCCCTGTGCCCTCATGTTGTCCATGCAGGCTCTACCATGGATAGAGAACTTCACACATTATTTTATGACCCTTGTGGACAGGACACACTTCCTTTTATTTAATCCACAGGTTACTAACGCACCGAAACAACAGTTTATAGATTAACCAGGTCTGAGCAGAATAAAAGCTAACATATAATCTAAAATAGATGTAATATCAAATAATGGTACTTGAAAACATTGCTTCCATTTATGGACCAGAAGTACGTATTTCAGGGAGGATTCAATTTCTTTTCCATTTAAAAATCTGACACCTTGAATGCATGTCACAGACTAACTCAGCAAGGTGCAAAAACGTGTCTCACTTTGAGCATGTGAGTACGTGCAATGAAGTTTTAAACTGAGGCACAAGCTTAAGTACGTTGCTGACCTGGGGCCAAAAAAGGATGAACTATGGTCTATCCAGACCTGGTTCTCGCATGTGGGATTGAAACAATAACCTCCAGAGATGAAAACCATAAGTGACTACACAGCTACCTAGGAGCTTTGGTGGACTCCCAGGTTCTCTGGATCAGGCAGGAGTGGCAATAAGGACCTCCATTGCAAACATATTCCAGACTGCACAGACGCAGATGCTCATAGAAGGGATTTGAGGAATATAAGATTAGGCATCCACAGAAAGTCTCACAGCTGTCAATTTACAGCAGTTGAGGTCCTGGCTCAGTTATCTATAGGGTGAATCCACAAATTGCACCAGCTTGTCTCTTGACCATCTACCAAAACATGTTTATAAATGTGGCATCCCATCAGAATCTTTTGGAAGAGTCCACGGGAGAACCACAGCACCAATATTTCTCAGCATCAGTTCTGTCTGATGTATTCTGTAGATTCTGTGTTACTGTGGGTGATGGGTATTCAATTGGATTGTGAATAAAGATAACATAGAAGCACATTTCCAAATTTTTATATCCCAGATATAGAGTGAGTAGCAGCAGGAATTTTAACAGCCAACTCCCAAATGCCTATATGTGGAAAAAAAACAGGTCAAGATTTAGACTCCTAAATCCATATTTCAGCATTTATTAAACAAATACCTTTAATTTCACTTTATATTTCAGTCCCTGAATAAGTGGATCCATTTTCAGTAAAGCATCCAGAAGTGCCCATTCACTTCAAATGAAGCTGTGACTCCTCAAACTTTTGGAAAACAGACTACTTATTTATGTCCAAATATAGAATTAACAGCTGGACTTGAATGCCTATTTTGAAAACCTCGGGTCTGGGCTTTTAAAATATTTAACTGAAGTTGAGACAATCAGCTGTTGTTATTAGACATTAAATATTAGTGATTTGATGTCTGATTTTTGGACTGTTCATTCAAGTACTAGTATTGTCTTGAATGGTGGGGGTTGGAAAATATTTTGGCTTTTTTTTTTCTGCAGATTTTGAAGACAATGACAAAATATTGTTTTGCCAATATTTTCTATGGAAAGTTTCAACTTGTTGTCACAAGGTTGGAAACCCCAAAACTGAAACATTTTCATCAAAAAGCCAAAGACTGAAAACTGACTGTGAAAGACCATCTGCACCATAGAGAAAGGGGGCTTCTGTGAAAGTCTGCAGTCATCCCCTGGGAGAAGGAAGTTGTAGTTGAGGCAACAGGGTCCACTAGTCCAGTGGTTCCCAACCAGGGTACCGCAGCAACTCCTCTGGTGTCCCACGAAAATTCCTAGAGCCGGAGCTGTGGTGGAGGCCCCACGTGGTCCCAGCTTGGAGAGAGGAGTTCCCCAGAGCCATGGCGGAGGCCCCATGCGGTCCCAGCCGGGGGGTTCCCTGGAGCCAGAGCTGCTGCTGCAGGTGGCAACAACATGTGACATCGGCTGGTGGGTTCCCCGAAGTAGAGCCCTGCACGGATACAAATAAGTGGATCTGTATCCAACCTGCATCCACAAGAAATGGTCTGTGGATATCCGTGTTGTATCTGCGGATGCAGATATAATGCAGATATCCGTGGATATCCACGTATTTGCAGGGCTCTAGCTCAGTGCAGATAAAAATATGTGGATGCGTATCCGATCTGCATCCACCAGAAGTGGTCCACAGATATCCTTGTTGTATCTGCGGATGTAGATATAAGGCAGATATCCACGAATATCCGTGGATTTGAAGGGCTCTACCCCAAAGCCACAGGCAGCAGCCCCATATGGCTCCGGCTGTAGGGGGGGTCCCTGAGCAGGAGCTGGAGCTATGGGCAGCAACCCCATGCGGCCTGGCCAGTGGGTTCCCTGAGCTGGAACCCTGGGCGGTGGCCCTAAAACAGGGAGCCATGGCTCATGAATATTCATATGTTAATTTAAATATTCATGATTTTGTCATGGTGGTGTGCTGTGGCATAACTGAAGGCCTCAAGGTGTGCTGCAGTAGAGAGAAGGTTGGGAACCACTGCACTAGTCTATAGTTGTCACCACAGCAGAGGGAGTTTAATCCGTTATGTCCAGAGAATGAAAGGAAGTCTGTTAGGGAGAGAGTGTGGTCTTGTGGAGTGTAGTCTTGCATACCCAGTCAGAGCTGTAACACTCTGTTTCAGTGCCCAGGGCATGTTCCAATCACAATGTGCCCCTTGCAATTAGCAGAGCCTGGGGCCAGCAGGGCGAAATGCTCCCGTTAATGGAGTGGGTCAAAAGCCCCATTCGCCATGCCATAGTTACAGCCCTGTACCCAGTGCTCTACAATATCACAAGTCCTGACACTCTTGCAGCATTGTGCAGAGCTGCATATGTGAGACCACTCTCTCACTCGCTCTCTCTCTGTTAGGTGAGACAGAGCATAGTCAGGGCCAGATGGAAGCATTTCGCAGGCTGCATCAGGCCTGCAGGCTGCATGTTTGGCACCACAATTGTAGAGGACTTAGTAGGGGAACACCAGGGAGGAAAAAGAACAGATTGCTTTTCATGGTAGGGGACCTGAAACAAGAGAGGGATGACCTACAAACTCAATGGAGGCAAATGCGGGGCAGAAGACATTTGTGCCCCTAACGGCTATAGTTTGGAACCCAAACTTAGAGGGCGGAATTAGGATCCCCCAATTGCCAATAGGGAAATGGCACCATTAGGGTTGTGCCAGTGAAGACTGGTTGGGACTGTTCATGTCGAATAACTTTAGGTAACACCAGAATGGGAAACCGTGTAGTGATCTGGATGGAAGGCTAAGTCATAAAGAAGAAGCTACAGTTTCTGGAGCGAACTAGGGTAAGAAAGAATGGCCAGAAGGAAGCACCAGCTGCAGAGTGAACCCCATCACACAGACATTTTCTATAAAAAGTATTTTATGTCAAAAAAGCAAATTTTCATCAAAATAGAGTTGAGTGGAAACTTTTTGACTGGTGCTAGCCTTGTGAATTTGGAAATATTGAAATAATTATATTTCTTTGTAATTACAGTATGTTTCTTGTCAAAAATTTGAACAAATCAATAAGACTTTGGTAGGCCAAGCCTTTGTAGAGGCATAAAGCATCTCTCTGAGGAAAGAAGGGATACTACAGAAGGAAAAAACAGTATGGGAATGGAATTTGTTTAAGAAGCATACAACTTCTTGTCCATAGAACCATGTGTAATAAGTAAGAGACTCTCATTGCTTTCCTTGGGTACTAGGCCAGGCCCTAAATGGATTAATTATTTTAAGTGACTAAAGTTAGACCGTGGAGGGTAAGTTTAAATGGAAAACCTGGGATCTGTAATTTGGTTCTTTGAGACCCAAGACTCTTGAGAGTTATTTCTGTACCAGTCAGTTAATGGAACCAGAATTGCTGCCAAAAAGTTAGGTTTTGAAAACAGAAAGCACTACTGAAAATTTCTTCAATCAGAAAGATCAGTTTTAATTTGGTATCTGCCATTTATCCATTTCATTCTAATACTTTGCAACTTTAGAAGAAATTTAACTGGGACAGGGATTGGAAAAACTTGGGAAAAGTCATTAATGCAAGAGATGGGGCTCATCTGCATGAGAAAATAATCATAGGCTTAGAGTATCTCAGCGCCATGTGTCTTTAATAACAAATTGAGTGGCTAAAAATAGGTGATTTAACTTTAAAAGGTTCAAAGAATCTTTGGCATTATAGACTCCATTAATTCTGATCGGAATGGTAACTAAGGAGAACGGAAAACTGTCCTAAAAGGCCTCTAAATGACTAATAATACCCATCCCCCTTTGGAGAAAATTTTCAGACAAAAAAAATTTCTTCAAAATTCTATGTTTGAAACGTCTGATTTTTCACAGAAAAGTTTCAAAAGGAATCATTTGAAATTTTCACTTCAATTTGGTTTCCAAAAAACAAACAAAAGAATCCATTCCTTGATTTTCTTTTTTTCCCACTTCCTTTCCCTTTTCTCCTTCTTTCCACTGAGTGCAGTAGAATGAAGACGAGGTGGGTGTAGTGGGTAGCTATAGGGGTGTGTTCAGTGTCTCCTTTCTCTCTGTTTTCCTCTAACTTTCAAAGCTTCCCCCACTTTGGAAAATATTACACAGTTCCAAAGGATAAAAGAAGCTTGCTGTGGAGTTGTTGAGGGAAATGTCCATACTCTGTTGTTTAATATGATTGTTATTTCTTCAGGAGGGAGGCAGAGCTAGTTGTGGTCTCTGTCCTGAATGCTGGGTTGCACCATTGCTCTCCAAGAGGTCCTCCCTGGCCAGCCACGGCTCAGAGTCTAAGTAAGAGGACAGTGCAGGTTTTGAGTTTCTTACGCCTTATTAGGAGCCCTTGTAATCCATCAAGCAAACTATGATATTGGGAAAGGAGTCTCCTCTGAAACAGCAGAGCAAGTGTTAAAATATTAATGAACTTCAGGGTTCTGAATTCTAGATGGACAAGTCTGAAACCACAAAAACTGCCCCAGGGAGTTTGCAAGGTGTACAAAAAAATTACATTAAAAACTGTCCAAACTGGAATGATTTAGAGAGACTTAAAAAAGGATATTCAAGAATAGACTTGTTCTAAATGTCTCCATGCTGATTTCAGTGCCTCCAAATGTGAGGTTCAGGTATTTGCAGAGCTGTAAGTAGGTCAGTTATTTTTGTCACTCATTATTACGTGTGAAAGCGTGCGTAGTGAATGTACTCAGATACTATAGTGGCTGAATTTGGGAAGCTCACATTACTTTTACACATTTTTTGGAAGTGTCTGAATGATATGACTTCTTGATTGCAACGTAAAAGCGTATTATTTTCAAAGTCCAGCCTCTTTGGTCACGCCACATGAAATCTCATTCTCATATCACAAAAGTGCTTCTGTAAATACCAACTCGGGTTTGTTACAGTTTGGCTCTGAAGGGACCTGGATGCAGGTTAATAAAGCTTGGTGAGCAAAAATCTCTTTTCCTAGTCACTGAATCTTCCCTTCCTCTGCTGGTGTCATTCTTTATTAAGCACTGGCAACATGCTCTGAGCTGAACACAGCACAAAATACATGACAGTCTCTGTTCCAATGCTTCAGCCTGCAGTCCTGATCTGGTGCTCATGGAAGTCAGGAGATAGACTCCCAAGAACCTACTTCCGCAAACACTCACTAAGGGGCAAATGCTAAAACAAATCCCACTGAAGTCAGTGGAAGTCTTGCCATTCATCTCAGTGGGCTTTGGATCTGCCCATGGCAGTAATTAATGTGAACCATCAGACTGTAGCCACTACTAACAGCAGTAATATTCATTAACGTGAAATTTACCTGGCTGCAGAGATATAGCACCAGGCCTCTGCACCGTGGTGCACCCTAAAACCCACTTATCCTTCAAAATAGGCTGAAGTGGAGCTAAAGCAGGGCTTGACAACATTGGCTCCCAGTTAGGTGCCAGAAGTCTTATTTTTGCTCACCAGAGGGCACTCCTCTGCTGCATTTCTGTAGCAGAGCTAGAAGCCAGGCTACAAACCCAGGTCTCCATGGCGACCTGGCACCTGGGTTTTGTCAAGCCCTGGGCTAAGATGTTCCTTGTGCTAACCCTTTGCCTACAGCAGGATTTAATTATGTTGGCAGGATTAGTCACTAAGAGAGACCCAGAAAAGGCTAAGGGAGAGACTTGGGAAAGCTGCTGGTTGAGAACACTATTTTGTGAAATCACCTTCTTTTCTGTGAATCTACAGCAAGGAAAGGAAGTGAGTACAAAGGGACAGTGTTGTGGGGCAAAGGTGGGGAGCATCACATATCAGGCAAATCTCTCATCTCTTCCCTCTTGTCAAATCACCAACTCACCAAAGGAGGCCTTGGTGGGACATTCTGGAGCAGTCTTTTGAGACTTTTTAAAAGAATTGTACGTCAGTCCAACATGGGGCCACTGCCATTGCTCAAGCTTCTCGTGGTGTTTCTGGAGCTCATGTTGCTTCTTCTGCATTTTACACAACACTAATAAGGTTGTAACCCCCCTCTCCTTTTCTCCCTGGGTTAACTGGGAGAAGGCCACACTAACATGTGTACAGGTGCTAATGTTGGTGGCAACCAGGAGATCCTGAGATTTCCAGTGGTGATGTGGGTTAAGTGGGAATCCTCTACCCACCTAGGGGCGTGGCTGGTGTGAGGCTTATGGGGCTCAAGCCTCAAGTCCTGGCACCAGAGCCCTGGGTCTGCTGCCGCAGTGGCTGCAGTGGTGGTGTGCTTAAAGCACGCAAGCTCCAAGTCCCGGCACCCGCCAGGGGCGCTCTTGCACCCACCACTCTGCTTCAGTTCCTTTGCTTTATGGGAAATTAAACTTGGTGGTGCCTCCACCTGGTTGGATCCTCTCCATACTCAGTGTCATGCCTTGGGAGCCTCCAGGACTAAACCCATGCTGATTAGAGTAATAATCTGTGACATGGGTGTAATTCAAACTTACTATTTGTATATACAATACATTCGATGTGCTTAAATTCTAGATGACAAACCTTTACTCAAATTAAGGAAACTGGGGATTACAGGCTGAAATGAAGTATCTTGTGGGCAGTTGAATAAATCAGTGAACAGACCTAAAGGAAACTTATTTAACTGGCATTGATACTGCCCTTTACCCCACCTTCAGAGTGCACACTCCCCAGAGTTCAGAACCCCAACCCCTTGCTTGTGTGGGCACACTTGAAAGTTTGTTGAAGGAGACAAGGCAGCACTCTGCTGGTCCAGTGTATCCACTCAGTACCTTGCTGAAGATCTGGAGTGGGCCCAACCAAATGTCAGTAGTCCTGGCCCTAGTTCAAAGGGACAACCTCTCTGCCTCTTCTCAGGCCCAGTCAGTCTCTCTGCAGATTCTCTTCCTTTACAAGCCCTGCTCCCAAATGGAGGAGTGGGGACAGACACTCCCACCACTCACTGAAGGTCCAGCTCAGCCAGCTCTGGGCTCAGACCCTGCTTTGGGCTAAGTAAGGCCGCCGACCTCCAAAGCTCTCTGCTCGAGTAAATCCCCAGCAGTCTCAGGACCCATCAGGAACAGTCTTGGGACCCCCAGAAGCAATAACCAACAGCTTCCAGAATGAATTATGTGCTCATTCCCAAAATGGAGACCACCCTGTTCCCCTGGATGTGTGGGAAAAGGGTCTCTTTTCCCAAGAGATCATGGGAGTTGTAGTCTCCCAGTGGCAGAACTTGCTGCACACAGGATCTGCTTAAATGTTAGCTTCCTAATTAAATTCAAAGGCCCCTCAAGTACAGGGTGCCTACATTATGAAGAAACCATTGAACCTATATTTCTGCAGGAAACTTTTGCAGAATGTTTCAAAGAATTAGTCAGCCAGCTTTCTCTCTCTCACTGCTCCAGGCCAGTCACTCCTCTTGAAATCCTTCCATTGGCTTCCTGTACTTTCTACATAATATTTGAGCCCCTTGCCCTCATCTACATAATGAATTGCTTAAAAATTTACTAGTGCAGGCAAAAATATACTAGCCTACTCCTACCAGGAGTGCCAATGTGTACATCCCACCCAAACCTCCTGGAAACACACGTGAGCACTCTCTGTCATTTACCTGGGCCTTGAAACACACATACACGGCCTCTGTCTCTTCACTTACAGACCAGTTCAATGAGATTATTGCCTGACAAGCTGGGCAAGTAATTCTGGAATATATGCACATTGAGACTCTTGCTGTCTCTTCCCTCTCCCCACTGGGCACCCACCTACCTCAAACTCCCTCCCATGTTCCAGCCTCTCTCAGACTGTCTGGCACTGTGCCCTTTGCTGGGCATTATGAGGCAGACAAGACCTTACTTCCTTTCACCCCACACCTCACCCTCCTCGGGATGTCTTGCTGCCTCTGGGGGCTTGTGGAGGGAGCTGTCTCTGTCCACAGGAGAACCCTGGGATTTCAGTTATGCCTGACTTTCACCCATTTGAGCAGGTAAAGGTTGTTCTTAAGGCTCCTGGCTGAATAGACTCCCCACCTCCCATCCCACACCTTCTGTGAGTGAATTGGGACAGGCAGGTTTGGGAACATGTCCTGTGACTACAATGGAGCTCTGATCCATGTGGCTTTTACAGGTCACACTCACTACACTGGAAAAGGCAAACCGAAGATACTAACTGACAGATCTGTTGTATAGCCCTTGTTGTGTACATGGGACTGTGCCCTCTCTGATTGCATGTTCTGCTTGCCTTCAAAGCCTATATTTAACCTCATGTACTGGCTGCCAGGAAAGGAAAGTTTCTACTAACCACTTTGCTAAAATAACATAGCTGACAGACCTATGACTGTCTCCCAGCTTAATGACATTCCATCCCTCTGCAACAATCTTCCCGTGCACTTTTCCAAAGGGACAGCCATGTTAGTTTAGTTCAATAAAACAAACAAGGAATTCTGTGGCACTTAAAGACTAACAAATTTATTTATTGCATGAACTTTTGTGGGAGAAAATCCCACTTTGTCAGACACTTTTTGTTGGTTGGATTGCTCCATGGTCTACTCCAGCTAGAATGCTGAGTTACTTTTGCCTTTTATTTGAAAAAAGTACATCACTCACAACTTTCCTCAATCTGTAAAGACAGTGGGCTTACATTGTGCTGATCATTCCCTGATTCATCTTTGTGTGTGTGAATCCAACTGTAGGTGGGATGTCCAATATGAGGAATTCTGGTAGATATTGTCAGTGCCGGTACACATTTTGCATGAGCCTTTACGGGCTGTCCAATCTAAGACATCTGTCTTAATTCATATTTGCCTTAGTTTTTGTACCCCAAAAGATGTCAATATCTGCTTATTATCTTAGTTTTACAGACAGATGAGCTGAGGCACAACCTTTGTGACAAAGCCAGCTGGATTATTCAGGCATCCAGATTTCCAACTCCTGCTATAACCACTAGGCACGCTAGATATTATAAACAAGGAATCCTGTGGCACTTAAAGACTAACAGTTCTAGGCCAGAATATATGTGCGGCACTCTCAATAAAACAACATAGGGTAGTCATGAAAAGTTTTTCATCTCTCAAAATAAACAATCCTGATTATTTAAGTCTCTCCTGGCCTCAAATAATGGCTCTTTTTTAGGCCTCTAATAATTTTTACCCATCTGCTACCTCATGTTGTATATTCTTTGAGATGGGCTGAGATATTCAAAAGTTCTGAATGCTTGGTTTACACTTAAAAGTTATATTGGCATAACTGTGTTGGTCAAAGGAGTGAAAAAAAAACTTGGATGTGCTTCTGTCCAAGTAGGTAGCACCATTCAGGAAGGCAGTGTTCCTACAACAACATGCAGGTAAACTTAACTTGAGTGCCAGGCAAACTGACTGAAACCAGAACTATCAGACACAGAACACCAGGTTAACTTGGGGAAGAGTCAACACTGCTTTTGTAAAGGGAAATCTTACGTCACCAATCTATATCAATTCTTTGAGAGTGTGAATGAGCATGTGGACAAGGACAATTCACTCAATAGTGTCCTTGGAATCCCAGAAAGCCTTTGACAAGGTTCCTCACCAAAGGCTCTTAAGCAAAGTAAGCTGTCTTGGGATGACAGGGTATGTCCTCTTATGGATCAATAACTGGTTAAAAGATAGGTGAGAAAGGATAGGCAGAAATTGTATTTTTTATAAGGTAGAGTGAGCAAGACACTCCGAGGGTCTGTACTGGCACACATGCTGTTCAACATATTCATAAGTGATCTGAAAAGGGGGGTAAAAAATGAGGTGGCAGAATTTGCAGATGATGCACAAAATAGTTAAGTCCAAAGCTGACTGTGAAGAGTTACAAAGGGATCTCACAAAACTGGATGACTGAGCAATGAAATGACAGACTAAATTCAACTTAAGTGCAAAGTAATGCACACTGGAAAAATTGTGTCCAGATTAGCTGTTGCAAGAGATCTTGGGTCGTTATGGATAGTTCTCTGAAAACATCCACTCAGAGCAGGTTACACTGCCTGCTTTTTTGGCAGCAGCTGAACAGAGATACACAAGTTACTTAAAATAACTTGCATATCTGAGTTAGACTGCCTAATGCCCCCTCGTTTACTGTGCTGAGCTGAAGGGAGGGGCCTATAGTACCACTAGTTAGTTGACTAATGAAACTGATGAAGAATTGGAGGCAAATCAGGTAATTTTGCCTGCGGCTTTATGTGTACAGACAGAGTCATAACAATAGAAGAGAAGTCACTTTCCATTAATGTTCTTGCAACCAAAAAATAATTTGGAAAATATTTGTAGTAAATTTTTTAACGGATTCAGAAATGTTGCTGAAGTGGTGGCATCACTAATGGCCTTGCTAATGAATCTGTATTTTTTTATTCAAATGACTGTGTGTGAATAATCTTTTTGTTGGGTTTCCCATCTCTCTCCTATCTGGGAATCAGGAAAAGAGATCAAATACAGAGAAATTACTGGCAAAATAATAAATTATACTAGTGAGGCAGGGGAGTTGATATTAATGTGAATACTGCTACTGATTAGCTTATTACTCCAGTGTATTATTTACTGAACTGGTCTATGGCAAAATACCCTGGAATTATTCTCTAACCCCATTCAACTCTCTGCTGTCCCTCGCCAGCCTACTTGTTTGTATCAGTCCACATGGAATGACTTCAGTTTTTTTATTCTATGTGCTTTTTGGGGCAGGGAATTACAAATTACTGTAGGTGAAATCCTGGCCTCATTGAAGTCAGTGGTAAAAAGTCCTTTTGTCAGCAGTGAGGTCCTGAATATTTGTACATTGACAAGAACAATGGGACTGTGACCTGATTCCTTATTGCATTACTCTAACGATGACCATTAATAACAATACGTAAAACTTTATATGGTATTGTTACCCCAGAATTTGGATCTTGTGGAATATTTAAGACAGCTCTGGGATAGAGAGGGTGGGGCCAATGCTGACTGGGTAAAACCCCTAATGAGAATATGGCTACAGCCTGCCGATCAAGAACAGACACAGAGCAATGAAGAGGCTTAGAGCAATGGATTTTTCTTAAAAAGGTATTAACATACATTTAAAGATTACAGATTTATAGTGAGATTCAGAAATTGAAAATATGTATCTTACTAATCAATACCTAAATCTCACAGCGAGCACAGAATGACAGTCACATACAATGCTGACAGTTAAAGTAGAATGCTGCTCAGCTGGGTTACAATGCTGATAAGTACATAATTATAGATTTAACAATATATTTAAAACCACAGTAAAACATCACAAAAATCTTAACAAATACCTAAAAGACTTAATAAACTATAACATTCAACAAGTGAGTCCAGTCACTTGTAGAATGGGGAGAGCTTACTCACAACACCCCTGCTTTTGGATTGGTACAGCAGAACCAGTCTTCTCCGTGGCTTTTGTTACGACGGCTTCTGCTAGGCCTCTGGTCCACATACTGCTAGGTCAACATTGCTACTTCTTCGAGTGGGGCTCTGCTTCTGAAATGAGCTAACCACCCTCTGAGATCCCTTTCTTACCAAAAACAGATGGAAATTCCTTCTCTTATTTTTCTTGCTCTGGCTATCTGTTGTTCTCGCTACTGTTTCTCCTCAGCCTCCTCAGCACCACAATTACAGTGTCTTTCCTTGCTCAATACAAATCACAGCTACAGAGATCTATCTAAGCACTGCTCTGATCCCACAGGGGTCTCCACTGTGCTAGCTGCCTGGCAGGGAGTTTAGCAGCATACATGGAGTACTAACTGCAGGCTAGAGCTTCAGGAATCTGGATCTTAAGTTGGAACTCAGTTAGCCGAGTGATCCAATTCCTTCAGTATCGGACTTCCTCCAGAACCTGCACCGTGAGTCAGGACTCAGTTAGCTGAAAGATGTGGGCCCCTTTGGAACGAAATCTTCATGCAGCCATACCAGAGACGGTGAGACTCAGAGCTTCAGACCTTGAGGCAGAACTCAGTTAGCAGTGTGGTCTGAACCTTTTTGTCCCCCACTAGAGACTCCTGAGCACAAAGGCAGGACTCAGTTAGCTGCATTGCTCAGGCACTTAGTGTACCCTCTGGGGTGGGAGCCTCTTACCAGAGATGGTGAGACTGAAGGCCCCCAACTTAGATGGGAACTAAGTTGTACCCTCTGGACTGGGAGAAATCTCTGCTTTTCTGCTGGAACTAGTGCTCCTTTTATAGAACTCTAAAGGTCAACTCTGCCCACCTCCTGGATTGAACAGCCAATCACAGTAAGGATGACCTCATCCTTTATCTATTTTTAGAAGGATGACTCATAGCTCATCCCTGATGGGAGGGGGAGCAGGGTCATCTAGAGGTGACTACCTGACCTTATTTCCTTTAGCTACAGACATATCTCCACGATCACTCTTTTTGTTTAACGATATTCTTCTTAGAGTAAAATGAGGCATGGCCATGAACCTAGAGAGTAGATTGAGGTATGGGCATGATCCTGAGAAGAGATTGAGGTATGGGCACGATCCTGGCCACTACTTACCATTCTCCTGCTGAATGCTACACTTATCATTATTCTGACTTCCTAAAGTTATCCTCAGGGATTCTAAAAAGATCTGTCCTTATCAGTTTGCCTTTGGCCATATTACCGTATAGGCTTAAATAATTTGGTGAGAAAAATCCTTGGATACAGTATCAGATTGAGAGAGATGAATTTGTTAAATATCCCACCAAACACAGAAATGGAATAGTCTGTTCAAGTAAGAACTAAGCACATGATGAATTATAAGACAAATTATAACCCCGAATTAGCACCGACAACCACCTGCTATACCCTACGCTTTCCTTCAGCTGTTTAAATCTGAGTGGAATGATACCTGACTTGAATTTGCATTGCATTATGGAACTTTTTGAAATAAAAGCAAACAAGCTAACTCTTATTCAAACCTGGGTTTCCTTAACTGCAGCATCATAGGACATTTTTAAATAACCCTGCTGAAACATCAGACTGCACAGCATCAGTCAATCTGTGTTATATCCAGTAATAATCCACTGCACTGATGTTAACCAATGTGACAAGCCAAACAGAAACTCAGAGCAGGAGAATGTGCAGAAAAATGTCTTTTTGAAAAAAAACACTGTTTTAAAAATACATGGGGTACTTTAGATGGAGACTGTTGGCTTTGTTTTAAAGACACAGTAGCCCACAGAACACACCCATTGGCTGCTAACTAGACATATTTTTGCAGGCAGTTTTGGGTATTTTTTCTTGCCCCACAGATTGTGGTTTTTAAAAAAAGCTGCATCCTCTAATTTTTATAGGAATGAATGACAGCCTTTGCATCTGCAGGGTCAGGGGAACAAACTGGTTAAGAAGGTAAGCAGGAAGCATCAAAGAAAGGACTGGCAACTGCTACAAGCAGACGCCACAGTGCTGCTTCCACCACCTTTACTACTACCTATCTATCCTACTGCCACCAGACAGAATGACTGTTATAACATCTGGAAGGATCAGTTTTTCTCCTTCTTGCAGGAACCGATCACAAAGACATGGACAATACTGGATAGATGTAGCATGCCCCATACTAAAACAAAACAAAACAAAAAAACAGGTTTTGAAACAGACCAGGCTGTTGGTGGAGATATATGAATAATTCATCATGAATAATTTGATTAATTTTTCCTCTTTCTGATGGTAAATACTCAATATCCATTGTCTAGTTTTCTTAGAGGTTTTCTTTATTATCCTCATGGAAAAGTCCTGTAGAATGGAATCAAGAGGGATTGATAGGAATGGAACCAAAGGGAAATACAGTAATTTAATGGATTTCTATAGAAATTATTTTAAAACAGAATTAAACAGATAATATCTGGCTAGCTGTATGGCCTCATTTTCTTAGTCATGCCTGACTGATATAGGATTCTACAGATTTCTTTTAAATGTAAGGCACGCTTATAAGCTGTGCTTAACAGCTTCTGAACTGAAGGGGGAAGGCAACTAATCTGCATGGATCCTGTATTAGCATGGATAGAAAAAGCACAGTTAGCTGATTAGCATACTGGGTGCATTGGCAGCAAAGCATAGTGGGTAATAGTATTTGGGGTTAGTTTGCTCACAAATCTATCAATATCTGCAATTCTGCTAAAGGAAAATATGAAATACTGTTCTTGTGTGAACTGCTACTCTCTGTTTCAAATCTGTCTGGGTTATTTAAAGGGCAAAAGCCACCCTTAGAAAAAGATTTGTAAGAAAGGCTCCTGCATGTTTCAGCCTGAAGGAGATAAGAACAGAAGTAGAAGGTTTGCATTGTTTAAATGCTTGAGGTAGTTGCCCCCCTCCATTGCTTTTTCTGTTCTTTGTTATGAAAATAGCTGATTTACAGCTGCTAAAGACTAAGAGAGCTGACTATCCCTGAGCTCAGTGAGGGCTCCTTCTTTCTCTGAACTGAAAAAGAGCAGCAATGGGGTGACCAGCAAGTGGAGCTGGTGAGAGTGGTGAGCTGGGAAACACAAGAGACCAGAAGGCAGTGCCGACAGATAGCCAGCAGATGGCAAGAGCAGCAAGCTGGGTGACATGAGGGACCGGAGGGCAGCACTGGCAGACAGTGGGGGGAGCCAGCAGACAGTGAGAGCAGCCAGCGGTGAGTTGGGTGACACAAGTGACCAGAGGGTGGAGCCAGTGGCTAGTGGGCAGAGCCAAGAAACCTGTTCTAGAGGATGGAGTGAATGACCGGTAGATGGCATCAGAAGACAGCTGGTTTGAAAGACACTCTCTACATACCTTAGGGTTGAGTGGGAGCCTAGTTAGTACTGATTCTCCAGATCAGTGCCAGTTTTGCCATTAAGTTTGTATGTTCTGTTACGCAGTGTAGGTTATCGGGAAATTCACTCTATACTAAGTTTCCTTAGATTAGTGCTTATCTCTGTTATTTGGCCTTTTTGCATTTTTGTTTTACTACTATTAAAAGTTCTGTTTACTATGCTCAGACTCATGTTTGCGAGTGGGGAAACCTTACCTCTTTGGGGTGCCCAGGGAACAGTGCAGGATTCCCAGAAATCTGGATGGGGGCTTGAGCCAGTTGGTGGTGTTATATCATTGGGAAACCCTTAGATATAGACCCGGCCCTTGCCCTGCCAGCCTGCTCTGGCAGAAGGGTTACATAAAAAATTCTCTAGGAAGAATATTTTCCCTTTTACATTCTGTACAGTGAAATCCTGGCTTCTTTGAAGTAAAGGGCAGACCCACTGACGTCTGTGGAATCAGGTTTTCACCCTAGGTTTTTTTTATACGTCTTGGAATTATACACAGAAAGTTTCCATGAATTTGTCTGTAGATCATTCACAAATAATTCATTGAAAATATTGAATATTTGAAGTTTAATTACTTTCATTTGACATATAGTTCATGTGACATGATTCTCTCTTCTGATTGGGTGAGACAAGCTCTAACACTCAGGTTTCAAGTGTCAACACTCAAGTTTTATCCAGTGACTAAAATATTCTCCAGTAATCACTTACAAGTTGCTGTTTCCATGATTATTCTGGCCTGTACAGAGTTGTTACCTATAAGGCCTTTTCTTCAATGCTTTTTCCAGTGTAGTATGAATAACATCAAGAGGTTATGTGCCTACCACATCTCTCAGGAACCTATTCCATTGTCTAACTGATTTCACTAGTAAAGAATCTTTCCTGATAGTATGCTAGTATTTTTCTTTTTTTTTAAAAAAAAATCTCATCTTAGAAAGCAATTGCACCACTTCATTGGTGTACATACACTTCAACTATTTTATGGCAATTTGTTATTTAGTAGGGGGCCAGAGACACACTTATGAAACTGAAGAGGAAGAGATGCTTCTAGGACTTGGTAGACCTAGGTTTGAGTTTCTGATCTGGAGAAGGATTGTGAACCCAGCTCTCCCTTAGTGCAATCAATGTCCAGGCATTTGGATGTTCTGGGGATAGGTCACACTCAATCTCTTCTGTTGAAGTTGTTCCATTCTGTATAACAAATCAAATATTCATTGGAGCAGGGACTAAAACTCGTGCCCCCACCCTCTGTGATTGCTCTATCCACAAAGCTATGTCAGGGGACAAGTCTTCCTCCATTGAATTTCAGAGCTGCCAGAGTCACCTAGTGAATCTGACCCTGTGCTTTCATTTTTTTTAAAATGGTTAAAAATTCCTAAAATAAAATGAAATGTTTCATTTAGAGATGAATGAAATGATATTTTTGCTGGACTGCCAGCGAACCAAAAAATCAGTTATTCCCACAATCTGATTTATTGTTCTTGTTGTCATATCTCATTACAAGCTCCGTATTGAATTTACTGATCACTTTCACTCATAAGTGTCATGAGACAGTGCTGCTTTACAAATTTCTCGCATTAAAGATCTTTATATTGGATTATTTTCTCCAACTGTATTACTTATACTACATATTATGTCCATAGCATCTCTGAGACACAGGTAATTTCAACAGGACTTAGAAATAAAATAAAAATAGCAATAAACCACAGCTAAACCAAGGCAACAATTGGTGGTTCCAAGTGAGACAGCAACATTGGCCTCTTAAGAGGAAAAGACAACAAAGCACTAGACAAAAATAGCATTCTAACAAGAATTCATTCATAGACCAAGCAGAGCTGGAAAATAAGCCACTTGCAGGTTTGGGTCCAAGCTGGATCTAAATCCATGGGGGTATTTTCAGGTCTAGAGATCTGACTCATTATAATGGTTTCTGACAGAAGACTAGATTTGGCCTGCCTCACTTTGTGCTCTTCTGCATTCCATACCTTCTACATTTCTAAACCTTCTGGCATGTCTTTTCTTGTGATCTAACAGCCTTATTTGGTGGTGTCCTGTGGACAAATCTAGAGGCAAAATGGCCCAGAAGACTGCAGATGGGTAGTCACTGTAATGAGCCATTTGGAAGAAAAATCATAGTTAAGGGCAAATCATTTTACAATTAAAAATTGGAGTGAAAATATTAATAAAAATTTGAAGTTCTGAAATGATCTTGGCCTATTTACAGAATCCTTTGATACTAAACAAAATGTCATCAGGATGCTTCTACTCTAATATCTCTTGTCTATGTGAGAGAAAAAAGAAAATCATTATAGATGCTGTGTCCTTCATTTCTTAGGCATTTGCTGCAGAAAAATAGACAGATTGATAGACCTGAAATTTGAAGCCAGTCTCAGAGGATTAGTTTCATATTCACTTAGTTTCTTGTAAAGCTTCCAAGTTTATACTTATTCTTGAAGAAAAAGCTAAACTGAAGGTTGAAAGCCATTAATGATAACTCACTTAGATTTTAATTCATTCTGATGTTTACTTATTTTGATTTTAATTTACTCTGATGTTTTGATGCACATTTGTTGGCATGTCTCCATGAATATAAGATCTAAATTGTTCCTACTAGGTATTTGGCAGCAGAGAATATAGAATATTAGTGCCCACTGAACAACCACTTTCCTTGGGATTTAGTCTAGTCATTTAATTTCTATTGACAAAGATCTAGGTTCATTTTGATTCAAACTTGCTCAGATTCTGATTTACTCCAAGGTTTTTTGAGTCTTTATATCTCAGTCTAAATGACCACAAATACTTTAAATTTGATACTACCATGAAGGATACTAGTATACAGAAATCTGCCACATATCAATAACCCATTCCTATGTGGGTTTTGTTTGATCTGAGACCCTGTTTCAAATCCACTATTAGTACACCAAATTGGTAATCAGTCAAAATAGACAGTGTGAGAGCCAGCTCCCAGTGTGCCATGACTTAAATCAGTTCTCAGCATGGTGAGAGGAAAGTGTTTGTAGAACAATAGTATGGATCAATTCCCAGCAGGAAGGCTTGTTAGTTTCCAATACAGCAAGGAATGAATGAATCATCTATTTAACACAATCACAACTGACCATGTACAGTCAGAGGAGTAGTTCAGTGTATCACACATTGGTACTTTGTGCATCAAAAAGCTGTAAATGTCCTGAAACAAAAAGTGAAGATAACTTGCTCTCCCATGTTTTCCTTAGGAGATCTCATTAGGACTTACTCTGGAGAAGTCAGAGTACATAAGGGGCCTGGTGATGCCAGAGACAGCAAATTCAGTGCCACACAAATGGACATGAAATGAAGGTAACATGGTTTGTTCAACATGATGATAGAAATAATTATTATCACTGGTAATATTGGGCTTAATATTGGGCTTAATCCTGACAGCCTTACTCAGTTTCTACTGATATCCTTGGATGATCATCTGTGTAAAGACCCCTGAGGGTTTGGGCTACTGTGATTAAAGGAGAGGGAATGACATCCTAAAGCCACTCCTGACATATATAGAGCTAACTCTAAGAACAGAAATATAAGGGAAACAACATGAGGGTTGCAGACAGAAGGAACAGAAACAAAGGTTGCAGGATTAATCTCATCGACATGCCATTCTTCAGTGCCCCCAAGAACTTTGGTTTTGAGAAACCTTCAAAATGGACAGACCAGAAGCAGCATTTTGCAAGATTTCAAACTGGAGACAAGCTCCACAAAGAAACTGGAGATATATGGGTATCTCCTTCAAAGTATGCTATGGTGAAACAGGAAGAACATCTCTTATGTCTTTGACTTTAGTGAAAAGAGTCACAAAGATGACTGTGAAAGGGTTCTGGCTATCTTTGATTCATCTTTTAAAGCTCAGAGAAATATGCTTTATGAAAGAGCATGTTTTTATCAGGGACTTTGAGTACCAGGGGTAAGTGTGGAATGTTTTCGAAGAGCTTTGCATACATTGGCTGAACACTGTGATTTGGAGGATGCAAAACATGAAAATATCAGAGACAGTTTGGTCACTGGCTCAACAGCCACAGCTGTACAGAAAGCAAAGCAGAGACAATGCAACCAGAAGCAACCTGACAAACTTGAAAGGCAAAACCTATCTTAGAAGTGGCTAATACAGCAGTTGCAGCATGAGTGCTAGAAGTCGTTACTCCTAAGGTAAGAAGAGAGAAGTTCTAGGCTAAGAGGAACAAATTCCAGCTACATGCATGAGGTGTGGAAAAAGTCATATCCCAAGAGATGGCACACATTGAACCAGAGGCACACAGTGCAATAAATGCATGAAATATGGACATTTTGCAGCTCTTTGTTGCACAAAAGCAGTCAGCATGCTGACTAATATGATGGGTAATCAAAGGCCATTGTTTCTGAGATCTATCACTTCTGATGATGTAAATCCTTCCTGGACTGAGAAACTGAATATTCATGGAGAGACAACTGCTTTGAAAGTTGACTCGGGATCTGACATCACAGTAATCTCAGAAGGCTCCTACAATCACCCTCAACACCTTGTAGAGCTGAAGTCCCCTGACAAAGCTCTGACTAGCCCTGGATGTATTCTGAACTTCATGGGGCTGTTCATACCTACAGATGCAAAAGTGTGTATTCAGGGCATATGTGACCAAAGAACCACAGATCAAGAGCCTTCGCACCTGCAGTATGGCAGCCATGATGGGCCTAATGGCAAAGTTGGAAGAACTCTATAGAATATTTGGTGATATTGCACTTTTGAAGGAAGATCCAGTACAAATAACTTAGAGACTAGGCTGAACCATATAGGATATGCATATCTTGAAAGATTCCTGTTCCAGTACTTCATAAAGTGGAAAAGAGAATAGACAATAGAGCATATTGGAGTAATCAAGAAAATGTCTGAGCCAACAGCACAGTGAGTCTCAGTGGTACAAGTTATAAAGAAAAAAGGAGAAAAATGAATCTTTGTGGATCTTAAAAGTCTTAATGAAGCAGTTGTGAGAAAAAAATATATCCTCCCAATCCTAGTTGACTTTCTCCTCTGAGTGAAAAGAGCTACAATATTCTCATAAGCTGGATTTCTTGAGTGGGTTCTTGCAAATTCCTCCAGTCAAAGGAAGTGCTAAACTAAATACATTTGTCACACCCTTTGAGAGATTTTGCTTTTGAATGTTGCCTTTTGGGATTACCAGTGGACCTGGAAGTTCCAAAGAAAAATGGCAGAACTGTTAATGCACACAAATAAAGCTGCAGTTTTCATTGACAATATTCTTATATATGGGTCTTTGGTGGAAGTACACAACAAAGTCCTCAATGAAGTCCTACGACTAATTAGTTATGGTGGAACGGAGTGAAGCTAAACATGGAAATATGCATTTTCCACCTACCCCAGAGTTTTTGGGACAATAAAGTGTATCAGTCCTCACCATGAAAAAGTGAAAGCAATTCAAGAATGGAGTGGGTCAGCTAGTAAACCAAAACTGAGGGCTCTACTGGGGAGGGTAAATTGCCTTGGTCAATAGCTACAAGACCTTCCTATAGCAACCAAATCACTGTTCATTTCCAGCACATATTAGTCATGGGGGCCAAATCAAGAAATTGCCTTCACAATGGTTAAAAATAATCCTCTCAATCATTCCAATTCTCAAGCATTATGATGTGAACAAACACATACGGAAAAGTGCAGATGCAATCAGCTATGGCCTACCTGACATTCTACTGCAGTAAAATGGTTCTGAGTATAAATTGCATTTTACTGTTGCACACTCTCAAAAACAGAAAAACAATGTGCACAGATTGAAAAGGAGTGCCCGGCAAGCATATAGGCTTGTGAGAACTTTTACAGATATGTGTTTGGCTTGGATTAAGGTACATTGATAACATAAACTACTCATAATCTGTATCATGCAATTTAACGTAATT
The DNA here is from genome assembly GCA_007922195.1 of Podocnemis expansa. Lineage (NCBI taxonomy): Eukaryota > Metazoa > Chordata > Testudines > Podocnemididae > Podocnemis > Podocnemis expansa. The sequence continues at coordinate 2,022,350 of ML682047.1, forward strand.
GCTGAATGTATTCCAGAGGAAAACCTGATAGCAGAAGATGCTCTGTCACAGAGCCCAGCATTGTTCTCAACAACTTACAGTCTTGAAGGTGTGCTTGGATCCCATGGACACATACAGACCAGTCACAAAAGAGATGTTGCCAGCCACAACAAGCAAGCTTGACAGACACATAACTTCAGGAAGTTCTAAGTTATAGTGAGGTAGCCGGCCCAAGTACCCAATGGACACTATGGAAGTGACTAGAGACTATTTTGGGGTGAGTAGACAAAGTAGTGTGTCAAATGAACTCATGATTAAAAACAATCGCATCATAATTCCAACCTAAATGATTGGAGAAATGCTATACCTCATTAGTGAATGGCATCAAAGGGTAAAGGAATGCTAGGAGTGGATCAACCTGTCAGTGCAGTGGCTGGGCCTTAGCAAAGACGTAAACAATCAAATATCTGCATGTGAACATTGCAGAACTAATAACACAACACAAAGAATTTTTAATAACAACTCTTGTACTAGACTGGCCTTGGAAGAGACAGATTGCAGATGCATGTGAATGCAGAGAACATCACTGCCAGATCATCATGAGCTATTTTTCTAAGTATATAGAACTATTGTACATGAAAGATATACCATGTTGCAGTGTTATTTAGAAATTAAAGTACAATTTTGCTCAATTTGGCATTCCATAACAACTAGTGACATACAACGAACCACAGTTCACTGCAGCAGAATTTAAGTCATTCCAAACCAAATATGATTTTGATCATATTACTAGCTCTTCTCACTGCCCACTAGTGAACGAAGAGGCTGAAAGAGCTGTAGAGACATGCAAGAAAAACACACAGCAGGAAGATCCATTCCTTGCTCTACTGAGTTAGGGATCAATACCATTACTAGATACTGGATGTGGTCCTGATAGGAAGACACCTCAGAACTACTGTTTGATCTCTGGAAAAGAATCAGTTTCCAAAGGGGCAAGACATGAGGAAAGTAATCGAAGCACATAAAAGACTAAAAGAACTTATAAACCCTTTTACAATGGATGTTCCTAAGGCAAGTGCCAAGTCTAGAACCTGCTGACTGTGTTCATGTCAAATTGGACAGAAAGAAAGGATGACGAATTCCAGCTGTCATACAGAAAAATAATTCAGCACTCAACTTATATGTGATCAAGACCAACAGTGAAGAATTCAAGAGAAATAAACATCTACAGTTTGTTCCTCAGAAAGAAAAATCAACGGAGCAAACACTACTGATGGGTGCAGAACAAGAAGGTAACCGACCACAGCCAATCTTTGCAAGTAATGGACAGCCCGAGGATGAAGTTGTTATGTATTTAGGTCATGTATTTAGAAAACCAGCACAATTTTTAAAACCACTTAACACACTTATCTGTACTGAACTTCAAAAACTGTGTGATGGTATAGATTTTGTAAATGGTGGGACATGATGGAATGCTGAATTGTATTATACTACTTGGCCAGTAGGTGGTGCTCTCTGTAAAACACTTTATTTAAAAAGAACCTGTGCCAGACTAATGGATGTTATCAGGAGAGGGGCACCATGGGAGGTGTGGCAACATGGCCCCCTCACTGAGCCATTCCTCCACCCAATATATACAAAAACAAAGGCACCCTGGGAAGGAGAAGGGCAAAAGTGTTATTTCGAAATAATGGTTATTTGGAAATAACATGTCCGAACGGATAACCATTTTGAAATAACAGACAGTTCGAATTAAAATAGGTTTAAGCTATTTCAAAATAACATCTCTTGTTTTGAAATGACGGAGCTTATCATTTCAAAACAAGAAAACGTCGTGTGGACCTAATCTTTCTTAAATCGAAATAACCAGTGTTATTTCAATTTAAAAGATACGTGTGGACATACCCTAGGAAACTGTGCAGAGCTGTCAATGTGGCACAGATCACATGCCCAGGGTGCCCAGGGTTGTGTCTCCAGGCCCTATGTAAAACAGCACACAGATTCTCATGCATGCACAGAGACTCACAACACAGCCAGTCACTCCCATGCCTATACACAACACCAGTGCTTGCTGACTCACTCACACATAACCTTTCAGCGAGGCCACACAGGAATACAAACTGACAAAGAAAATTAAACAATTTCCCATCTATCCCCGAAAAAGTTATAGATGAAACAGAGGAAGATATTGTTATTATTATATGTTCTTAAAAATACTTTAGAGATGCACAAATGCTACAAAAGCAAATGGATGAAGAAACAGACAGAATCCTGAATAAAGGTGCAACGTTATTTCTGCTGATCAGTGATTAATTCTGTCTTTCAGATCTTGTTAGCTACAGCCAGAACGTACGCAAGCCAGAGCAGCAGCTGGGGAAGTGGATCTATGGGCTGAAACAGTGGAGGTCCTGCTAGAAACATCAAAATCAGCCAACCGTGGGGAAGAATGTGAGACTGATTTTTGTGCTCTGAATTTTGTAACTTAAAAAAAAATAGTGGCCAACCTCAGAAAAAAGGTGAGATGAAGACACTGATGTGCATTCCATGTGCCTTCTTGAGCATGAGATAACAGCACAAAAATCCTAAAATGTGATGTCATTGTCAATGGGCCAGTAGGGGTCCCAAATCAGCCAGGTATGTTAGCACCTGTCTAACTTTAAGCACATAACTAGTCATGTTGACAACTTTAATGATTTTGTCATGAATCCCCTTGTATTTTTGTTTTGCTTTAAGCCCCAGCACCTGGAGTTGTGCTATTGTGTCAGATTCCCAGCTTTTTATTATTTTTAAGCAAGTTTCTAGCTCTCACGAAATCATTGGGTTTCCTCATATTCATGAATTTTAAGGGCAGAAGGGACCATTATGATCATTTAATCTGAAGCCCTGTATAACAAAGGCCAGAGCATTTCACCCCATTACCCCAGGACTGGGCTTAACTAAATTTGTGCTTAACTAAATCATATCCAGAAAGGCATCTGATCCTGATCTATGTCCACACGTACATCGTTATTTTGAAATAAGTTATTTTGAAATGAATTAAGAAAATGTTAATTCGAATTAAGGGAAAAGCTTAAAGCCAAATAGCATGTCCAAACACAGGACTTGCTACTTCACTTTAGGAGAGGGGCACCATGGGAGGTGTGGCAACATGGCCCCCTCCCTGGGCCATTCCCCCACCCAATATAGACTAAAAGTAAGGCATCCTGGGAAGGAGAAGGGCAAAAGTGTTATTTCAAAATAACGGTTATTTTGAAATAACATGTCCAAATGGCGTTATTTTGAAATAACAGCTGTTTCAATTTAAAGAAGGTTTAAGCTATTTTGAAATGACAGCTCTTATTTCAAAATGATGGAGCTCATCATTTTGAAATAAGAATACGTCATGTGGACCTAATCTCTTTTATTTCGAAATAACCAGTGTTGTTTCAAAATAAAAGAGACATGTGGACATACCCGATCTGAAGACATCAAGTGATGGAGAATCTGGAATTTCCATTGGGAGTTTGTTCCATTGCTTAATCATCCTCACTGTTTGGGGGGGGGGGGGAAGACACCTTATTTCTAATTTTGAATTTGTCTGGTTTTAGTTTCCAGCCATTGCTGGTTGTTATGACTTTCTTTGGTAGTGTGACACTAGGCCAGAAAAAACTCAACAACTTTACAAATTGCATGACCCAAATCTGACCTTTAGAAACATATTATAGAAAAACACAAGAGTAGTGAGGGTCATTCCTGACAAGTAGACTTGAGGTTTGAAATGCAGATGTATGGATGATGTTACTTGATGTTGTTGAGAGGTTAGCAATATAGTACAAAAACTGCTTTCCTGTCTATCACTTTTCTATTGATTATGAGTTCAAAAGGAAAATATGAACATTTAGATGGAATTTACATGTAACAATACTATTATTTTTATTTCTCTTTGAAGTTTAAATTATAAATACCTATGAAAGGTTGCAAATGACCAATTGCCTTATGCTGACTACCTAATTACCAGTATGCTCAGGACATAGGCAGGAGTGCTTCTGACCTGGAAAAAGACCCGAGGCTTAGGTGCTAGAATTCCGGGCTTACGTGCTTTAAGTGCACCGTTGCTGCAGCCACTGCTGCAGCAGACCTGGGGCTCTGGGACCAGGACTTGGGTTAAGCCTGGTGCCAGTGACGTTCCTGAACAGAGGAGACGATACTTGAAAGCCAAAAGCAATAATCTATTAATTGTTCAAGCAGGTACCTACTGTCATGAAGATATTGGTCGGCATGCATCGATCTATAAACGACTCTAGTGGACTGATCCTTTTTATCTCACATCTGTCCAAGTTCATTAGGGAAAGTTTGGATAGCCAGATTGGAATCTCAGTCAGCCTGGAATCACCATGCTAATTCTCATGGGAGAATGTGAACAATCTCTTTACATGGACTATTTAGTCTTTATTTTTCTGGGCTGAATTTCTAACAGAGACACTCTAAATGAGGACCGAGGCCCTCCAAGCTGTTTGGGTGATTTCCGAAACTTTGCAGTTTAAGAACTTTGCAATTCAGTTATCATTTTTCATTGAAACCGACTTTAAGAGTTTTGTTTTCATATCTGTTTTTATACTGATCTTTTAACCATTATGCTTTCCTTTTTTAAAATAGATATTAGTTTCATTAATACGCATTTACTTCAAGGGTATATTGGGTTAGACCTGAACTGTTCATTGAACTGTTTCATAATAAGGCCAATCCTTTGGCATTGGTAGAACTTTGATACATCTTATGAATAGAGATTTTTAGTAAACCCCATCACATTTGACTTGGCTGTCTGGGTGCAAGCCAAAGGTGTCAGAAGGAAACTGTTTTTGCCTTTTCAGTTCCTCTAGATTTGCTACACATCTGTACATTTTCTACACAAAATTGGACACAGTACTCCAACTGAGGCCCAACCAGGGCTGAGTAGAGTTGGCTATCACCTCCTGTTACCTGCATGCTATCCTTCTGTTAATGCAACCTAAAATTGCAATTGTTCTTTTTGCAACAGCATCGCATTATTGATTCCTACTGAGTTTGTGATCCACCACAACTCCCAGATCATGCTCAGCAGTATTGCTGCCATGCCATTTTTCCGTCATTTAATATTTGTATATTTTGTTTTTCTCCCCTAAGTATAGCACCTTACATTTGTCTTGGTTGAATTTCATTGTGCTGTCGATTGCCAAGAACTCCAATTTATCAAGATCCTTCTGAATTTTAGCTGTATTAAGTGCTTATAACACCCCCAGCTTTGAGTCATCAGATCAGTAAGCACCCTGCACCTACATTTAGGTCATTAACAAAAATGTTAAACAACACCAGACCCAGAATAGATCCCTACTCGTGAATTTCCTTCAATCCAACATCATTCCATTAATAGTTACTCTTTGTTCTTTATGGTTGTTTAACCAATTATATATCCATTTAATGTTAGTTCTGTCAAGCCCACATTTCTGTAGCTTGCTTATCAGAATGTCACGTGGGACTATAACAAGAGCCATGTTAAAGTCCAGGTATATTATATTTTGTACAGGCTCTTCCATTATTTTTGCCCACTGTTAGACTGGGATATAATCACTCACATCATCCTGCTTCCTTTTATGAACATATGTACAACATTAGTAGAGCCCTGCAAATCCATGGATATCCGCAGATATCAGCCTTATATCCGCATCCGCAGATACAACACGGATATCCATGGACCATTTCTTGCGGATGCAGATCTAATATGGATCCACATATTTTCATCTGCACAGAGCTACAGCCCTGCAAATATGTGGATAGCCACAGATATCCGCATTATATCTGCATCCGCGGATACAATACAGATAACCACGGACCATTTCTTGCGGATGCAGGTCAGATACAGATCCACTTATTTGTATCTGTGCAGGGCTCTAAACATTAGCAGTCTTCTGATGTTCTGGGATTTCCAACGAATTTCAAGATTTAATAAAAATTAACGTAAGGTGGGGAGAGAGCTCCTTAGCCATCTCTTTTATGACTCTTGGGTGTAAGTTATTTTAGCTTACTAATTTAAAACTGTTTATTTCTAGTAGATGATCATTAATGAAGTGGAAACTAGTTCCTCATGCTCATGGGCTACAGATACATCATCCTGCTTCTTCCCACATACACAATAGAAATAATTACTGCATAAAGTAAGGGCTGTGGATAGGTATCTTGTTGAATCAGGTCCATAGCTCTTATGGTGATATGCATCTTGTAATACCATAGTTATAAACTTCATCTGGAAACAGATAAATGATTTGCCTATGTTTGTGGGTATACCACTGCCATCTGAAGAGTGGGAGCATGAAATTGGATCTAGGCATCTTTGTGATGATGGATCACCAGCAGAATGTGCAGAATTCCAGCCTCAGCCTATTCCACAGCATAGTGCAATGGCTAGCAATGAATGACTGCACAGTCTACACTGTGGCTATTGACGTCATTGTTTTCTGCCTGGGGTTATTGGTTGTTCCAGAGCGAGCAGGTGAATAAAATGTAGTCTCTAACATCAATAAGAAATAAACAGCATCGGTTTATAAGCAGCAAATCACGCCAGGCAAACCTAATGGCTTTTTCTTTTGTTGCACGGTTGAGTTGTTACAGTTCCATGAATTTTTGCTGGAAAAATGAATCTATTTCAATCCTTTTACAGTGAAGGTCAAAATACAAGGTGTTCAGTTCAAGGCACCTCAGAACTAGAAAGAGGCTGATAAATTCAGAAAAGAGCAGCAAAAATAGCAAAAAGAGCTGGAAAGGTTTCCTCAAGAGGAAAGAGTGAAAAAGCAAAATATATTAAACATATAAAAGTGATTGCCACAATATTTGTAGTGCACTCACTGTTCAGAAATTTAACAGGCAATAACAACAAACAGTCTGAAATAAGATATACCAATCAAAGTCTTTGGGCATTTACTAGACCTGAGTTGTTGAACAACCTCAGATGCTCATTAGCTTCTTGGAAAATTACCTGGGATGGAATCCAGTAATGTTGTGCTAAAAGATTTGGGTCAAAATTCTGCTCTCAGACCTTGATGGCAGATCACAACTCTGATTTGAGATGAGTGCAAAGAGTGATTTCTAGATAGAAAAGCCTGCTGAATTATCTACCAGTCCAGAGAGGCTGATGTGGAGAACATATCAGACAATACTCTTTGTTGATACTCTGGGCCTTATTCTTCATGGCCTTGCAGCTTGCAGATTTATTCACACCTCTGCACTCTGATGTGCTCATATACTACATCTGCTCTAATGTGGCTGTGGCATGGAGTGAGGAATGCATGGGGGAGAATAGATAGTGGAGGGGAAATTTCAGATTTTGGTATTTAAATGCTGTACTGAACTCTGTTAACTAAAGAGGTTCATTTAAGGACTAATAACAAGATTTTTTCCTATAATCTTAGTGTCTATGCCAGGTGTGTCCAAACTGTGGCTCGCAAGCCACATGCGACTCTTCAAAGAAAAAGTATGGCTTGCAGAAGAGCATGACAGGGAGAAGCATGGCATGGTCAGAGATGGTGGGGAAGCAGCAGCATGGTCAGAGACAATGGGGAAGCGGCGGCATCGTTGGGGCCTCAGGGAGGGTGCGGAGAAGTGCAGCATCTTTGGAAAGGGTGGGAAAAAATGGTGGCATGATCAGAGCGGCAGGGAGAAGCTAAGTTTTTACTGTATAGGTAGGCCTAGTTTTTATGGTAACCTTAAATTATTATTATAATATGACAGTAGTAGGATCAATATTTGCCCTCTTTTTATGATAAAATTAAAGCGTGCAATGAATTTTAAACTTAATAATTTTTGAGTAGGTAAGATATAGCTATATGCCTCAGTGCAGCTCTTGAAGGTTTAATAATCAACTTGTGTGGCTCTTGAGTTCCATAAGTTTGGCCACCCCTGGTCTATGCCGTCAGACAAAACCACAAACCTGCTTCTTGCCCGTGTCCTTTTCACTCCTGGCTCACGGATTCTCACCACGAAATAAGTTCAACACCCCTGACTTAGATTGTAAATTCCTTGGGATAAGAAGAGTCCTTCGTTTGTGAGTGTACAACATAGGCAGCCTGAAACAATTGCCACTTTGCAGAGTTCAGAGGTTCAGCTGTCCAAGGGAGAAAGACAAGGCGCCCTGCATCAGTGTTGGTGTCTGGGAGTTCCTTTCTGTAAGTTCACCCATCTTCGAAGCATCTGAGGAAGTGGGATCTTCTCCCATGAAAGCTCATGCAAAAAATAAATCTGTTAGTCTTAAAGTGCCACACAACTCCTTGTTGTTTTTTTACTGGGAGTGTTATGTCTTTGGAAAGCTTCTGCCTCCAGGGTGCTAAGCTGGAGTGTGGTGGAGAAAAAGGTGCAGTGAATGTTCCATGCAATGCAGCCATTGTGGTGTGCTGAGAGTGGGGAAAAGTCCCTGTCCATATCCCACCCACTTTTGGAGGTTATATATAACAGGTGTGGCTAAACTGCGGCTCGGGAGCCACATGCAGCTCTTGAATGAAAAAGTGCGGCTCCTGGAAGACCATCAGCAAATCAATTGAGGAAAGCAGCCCCACCCTAGGAGTTTTAAATCTCCCGCCCTGTAGCAGAGGGGAGCAGTTATCTAGCAGCCGAGGGGTAGCTGAGTGCCCTCAGTCCCCCTACTGGCCAGAAGAGGGCTGGCAGAGTGGCCGGGCCCGGAACCAAAGGGACAATTACAGGGAGCAAGAGGACTATAAAAAGGCGCGGACTGGGAAGCCATGGCGGGAACCTAGAGGGAAGCGGCTGCCACTCTTGACAGACCTCCCTTCCCAGGAGCTGGAGAGGCCCAACAGGCGACCGGACTCCCCACCCCACAAGGGCCGGAGGGAGGAGCCCTTGTCACCTGCATCCCAGGAGAAAACTCCTCCAGGGGAGGATCTCGACGAGCTTCCCTCTGCAGAGAGCCTGGGTCCTGGGAACCAGCCAGATGCAGGGGAGGACCTGGATGAGCTCCCCTCTGCTGGGGAAGACAGCAAACCAGCTCTCCCAGACTCACGTGACCTGGAGGAGCTACCGTTGGCTAAGGAGGCCGAGTTCCCTGCCTTGCCACCCGAAGACAGTGAGGGCTTGACAGGAATGCCCTGGGGATCCTACCCGGAGGACCGCAAGGACGGCGTACCCTAGGCATCGTGGGGAGAGGCGAAGGAAGTAGCCCAGGGGCAACAGTGAGTCAGCGTGTTTCGGGGGGGAGCCCCGCTGACCCAGTGGCACTCGTCATTGCCTCTGTTAGGGCCCTGGGCTGGAACGCAGTGGAGCGGGCGGGCCTGCGTTCCCCTTCCCTCCCCTGCTACCAGCCGAGCCACTGTTTGTTTGCCTTACCTCTGCTGGGGCTGAAGGCCTGAACTCTACGACTGTTTGTTTGCCTTACCCCTCCCGGGGTTGAAGGCTTTGAACTCCAGACAGTGCTGACCTCAACCCTGCCAAGGTAAGGACTCGGCTACACGCCCCAAGCATGCTTGGGGGAGCCAGCATTAGGGCCTGGGAGGGTGTCAGGATGGTGGAGAGAAGCGGCAGTATGGTTGGGAATGGCGGGAAGAAGCGCAGCATGGTCGGGATTTAAAAAGAACCAAAACCCTCACCACTAGTCTGCAGTCTTCTACTTCGAGCATCAGCTAAGTTTTTACTGTATAGGCCTAGTTTTCATGGTAACCTCAAGTAATTATTAGAATCTGACATTAGTAGGATCAATTTTTGCCATCTTTTTATGATAAAATTAAAGTGCACAATGAATTTTAAACTTGTTAATTTTGGAGTATGTGAAAATATTTGGCTATAGGCCTCAGTGCAGCTCTTAAAGGTCTAATAATCAACTTATGTGGCTCTCGAGTTCCATAAGTTTGGCCACCACTGATATATAACCTCTCCCACAGCCCCACATCCTCCAGAAGAGACCCTTGTGTAATCCTGAACATTAAAATACATTGGGAACCTAGATCTGCCTCCTACAGAGCTCCTCCTGTGGGGAGTCTGTGAGGAGGTGAGTGCCTGGTTCTTCACCCAACTCCCCCCTGTGAAGCAGCCCTTCTCAGGGGAAATGAGAACACAAATCAACTGTCAAGCCAATCCCTCACAGACTTTACTATCTAAAGGGACCATTATGATTATCTATTCTGATCTCCTTCACAACACAGGCCAAAGAACCTCACCCACCCACTCCTGTAATAAGCCCCTCCCCTCAGGCTAAGGTGCTGACTTCCTTAAATAATAGTTTAAAGACCTCAAGGTCCAGAGAATTCTACAGGCTCCACCAGGAAGAGATCCATGCCCCATGCTGGAAAGGAAAGAGAACACCTCTCAGGATTGCTGGTCTGCCCTGAGGGAAAATTCCACTCCAATCCCAAATACTGTGATCAACTAATCCCTGAACGTGTGGGCAGGACTCAGTCACCAGACACCCAGAAAGAATTTGCTGTAGTACCTCCTTGTCCCTGTGAATTTTACATAAAGGGAAGTTTCCCCCACAACTGACTTTGCTCCAGTTTCTCCTTGATTATGCAATTGAATTATTGCTGTCAGGGGCTATTCCATCCACCTACTCAAAGCCAGGGGAAAGAGCTGAAATTTGTGTTAATTCTTAATGCTGAACTCTCATTTCTGACCAATGACCAGTATGATGCAGAAAGAACAGAGAGAGAGAGAGAGAGAGAGAGAGAACATGTTTAATTTTTTAAAGTGAAATAATAAAATGCTCCTCTGAAAATTCCCCACCTTTGGGCCGGTGTAATGTCAAATTCAATGCTGCTGAAATTTGTAGGAGGTGTTAAATGTGTTGGCTTTGTCATAAAATATAGTGTTAAAAACTATTTTTAGGATGATATGGGAGCAATTAAAAATATCTCCCATATTCCTGATAAAAAAATCCATTGCAGATGAGGAGGAATCCACAGAGGTTTCTGCTCATAAATGTAAACGTCCTTAGCAGCCTACGTGGAGGAATGGGAGGGGAGAGTATGGAAGTCCACATGATGCCTTAAAATTCTCAGTGACACATGGGAGAAACTGAAACTTCCTCCAACAGGTTCCCATTGGAGGATCTGGCCCTCTGTGCTTTTATGCTCAGCTCCCCTCTCTTTTGGCTTATGTGGTGAAAGTCCTACACTTAGGATAGAAGTTCCAAAGGGGTAGCTGTGTTAGTCTAGTAAAACAAAAAAAGCAAGGAGACTTGTGGCACTTAAAGACTAAGACTATGTTCACAAACAAAGTGCTTGTTTCGAAACAAGATGTTTCAAAACACCTTATTTCGAAATAAAAAAAGTGTTTTCGAAATAAGGGAAAAGGAGGGAATCGAAATAGCATGTCCAGTGTGACATGCTATTTCAAAATAGGAGGGGGAAGACGGAGGGAGGCTCTGTGCTGGGCCCGGAGGCCCCGCTCCCGGGATTCCCCTGCCCCCACTCCTGCCCGGCACGGGGGGGGGCTTCCTCTGGCCTCCTGCGGCCACTGCCTGCCCATAGCTGCTGCCTGGTGCAGGGGGGCTTCCTCTGGCCCCCCACAGCTGCTGCCCAGCAGAGGAAGCCCCCC
>ML682047.1:2034275-2149817 GCA_007922195.1 Podocnemis expansa
TCTTGTTTCGAAACAAGCACTTTGTGTGTGAACATAGCCTAAGTGTCACAAGACTCCTTGCTTTTTTTGTTTTACTAGACTAACACGGCTGCCCCTTTGGAACTTGGTAAGATGCAAGCGACTGAATACAGCAATTTGAAGTGGAAATCCATCAGCTTCATGAACCAACTCGCACAGATTCAGACAGGCCCTCTTCAAAGCATCTGATGAAGTGGGATTTTTTCCCACGAAAGCTCATGTGATAAATAAATTTGTTGGTCTTTACGTGCTACAAGACTCCTTGCTTTTTTTTTTTTACTTAGGATACAAGAATCCCATGGTCTGCTGCAGACTGGGGATGGATTGGCTAACCAGCATTTTTCTGGAAAAGGACCTGGAAGTTACCATGGAAAAGAACTTGGATATGAGTCAACAGTGGCCCTTGTTGCCAAGAAGGCTAATGGCAGATTGTTCTGTAGTCAAACATTGCCAGCAGATCAAGAGAAGTGATTATTCTTTTCTATTTGGCACTGATGAGGCCACATTTGGAATATTGTATCCAGTTCTGGGACACCACTGCAGAAAGGATGTGAACACATTGGAGAGAGTCCAGCAGAGGGCAATAAAATTGATTGTGGGGCTGAAACACATGATTTATGAGAAATCCTGGGGGAACTAGGCTTATCTAATCTGAAGAAGACAAGAGTGAGGGGGAATTTGATATTGACTTTCAACTACCTGGAGGGAGGTTCCAGGGAGGATGGAGCTAGGCTGTTCTCAGAGGTGGCAGATGACAGAACGAAGAGCAGTGGTTTCAAATTGCATTGGGGGAGGTTTAGGTTGGACATTAGGGAAAAAAATTTTCAATAGAAGGATGGTGAAGCACTGGAATGAGTTTACCTAGGGAAGTGGTGGAGTCTCCATCCTTAGAGATTTTGAGATCCTTTTTGACAAAGCCCAGGCTGGGATGATTTAGCTGGGGTTGATCCTGCTTTGAGCAAGGGATTGGACTACATGAACTCCTCAGGTCCCTTCCAACCCTAATCTTCTAGGATTCTGAGATCCTAAGAAAGAGAAATGACTAGCAAGTAAGACTTAGAATTTCAGCAGGTCCCACTGGCTCTTTGTCATGACACAGATGTCCATCAAGACCTGCTTTCATATGAACCTGAAGTCCCCTGCCAAATCAATGAGGGCTGGCAAGTCTGGAAAACAAAGAATGGGGGAAGGGTTAAGCGTCCCTCAAATCAGGGTCAAATTCCAGCCCTCATCTTTATATCAAGTCAGTTTTAGCTCTCAGAGTTATCAATGTCTGTCTTCTACTGTGCAGTGAGGAATTTAAGAGCTTTTCCAAGGTTTGAAAGTTATCAGAGTGTCAGAGGGAAGAGATTTCCAAAGGGATAGCCGTGTTAGTCTAGTCCAGTAAAAAAACAACAAGCAGTTGTGTGGCACTTTAAGACTAACAGATTTATTTTTTGCATGAGCTTTCGTGGGAGAAGATCCCACTTCCTCAGATGCTTCGAAGATGGGTGAACTTACAGAAAGGAATGAAACTAAATGCAACGGGGTGTAAAACATAGGATCAGGTCATAAAGTAACAGCAAATCAGAGCAGTTTACAGGCTTAAAGAATGGGAAGCCTGAAGTCAAATTACCCTTTGTAATGTGAAAAGAACCCATAATCTCGATTGAGTCCTGCTTTCACAGAATTTAGTTTGCATATTAATTCGAGTTCAGCTGTTTCTCTTTGGAGTCTTAATGTCCCAGGTACATCTCTAACGACAGTCGTTAACAAATCCATCATCGAGTGATTAGGAAGATGGAAGTGCTCAGCAACTGGTTTCTTTGTTCTTTGATTTCTGATATCAGCTCTGTGCTCATTCAGTCTCTTACGGAGCGATCGTCCTGTTTGTCCAATATATAAGGTGTTGGGGCATTTCTTGCACATGATGGCATAGACCACATTAGTAGACCCATCTTCCCTTAACCTGCTTTCTTCAGACAGAAAACCAGTTCATGTTTTACAAAAGGAAAACCACAGGCAAAGGGCCCAATGTTGTTAGTCTTAAAGTGCCACACAACTCCTTGTTGTTTTTTTACTGGACTAGACTAACACGGCTATCCCTTTTGAAATTGATCTTAATCTCAGCCTCTATGATGGAGGACAAATTACGTCTAGGCATCCCATCCTGCAGCCTTGGGAGTGATTCGCACCGCCCCACTGGCTTAAATTGGAATGGGATAGGCCATATATAATCAATGCAGGCAGGAAGTAGTGTCATTCTGTGCAACTTCCACTAGCAAACATGAGTGACTGTCTTCAGAGAAGGTTGTTATAAAATCCTTCCTGTCCTGGTGTCCAAGGCAAGGCCACCGCCAGACTGCGGTATGTCAGATGTATGTTCTTCTATCTGTAGTGCTTTATTTAACGAACAAGCAACATTTGTCACTGACTCACAAGGTGCGCATTACTACAGCAGAACAAATAACCGAAAAACAAAGCCTCAAAGGCATGGTGGTTGGATGCTTTGCTTTTCAAGTCAAGAGCTGCACATTCAAACCTTGGCTGGTTTTCCTGTTTGTATCCATCCCAGAACTTCCAAGCATTCTGCAACACAGTTGCCAGTTAAGTTGTGTGAATAATTTACTTTTCAAATTACGTTGTTTTCTTATTGCATTGACCATGAAGAGAGAGAGATTTCCTCACATGCATTGATTATTCACATTTATACAATTAACAGGGTTTCTGACCCCAAGATGTGATTGTAAACATTTTGTTGAGGGAATTATATCCTTGCTCTTTGAAATTTTAATTAAGTTTTGATTTCTCATGGGATTTCTGTTCTCTTACTGTATAAGTGTATGTCTCAAAAGATGGATTAAGAGTCTTAAGAGAAGTAACCAAAAAGATAATTATGAATTAAATGAAATTCAGTGAAGAGCAGTTAAAATGATCAGGGGACTGGGGAATTTGTTTTATAATGAATGATTAATAGAAAAAGCTAAATATGCATAATATGAATAACTAATGACTTGTGATTTGAAAGATTGGAGTCTACAAATATGTTAGGCTTAGATGTTCCAAGGGCCCATAGGAGCTGGGCACTTACTTCCCAATGAAATGCAATAGGAGCTGCATACCTAAGCTTTTTTGCCCTAGGGTTAAAAAGAGATCTCAGGTTTTTTTCTTATTACAACAGGTGATTTGACCTCACCTCCCTCTATATGCTGTTCTCCACTGTTTGAATCTAAACAACTGCTTTGATTTGCTGTAACAGTCTGACTTGATCCTATGACTAACACTTTCCTGCATTTATTTTTCTCCCATTCCATAAGTTCCCCATCTTCAAGCATCTGATGAAGTGGGATTTTCTCCCACGAAAGCTGATGTGATAAATAAATTTTTTAGTCTTTAAAATTACCACAGGGCTCCTTGTTTGTTTTGCTGAACTCGACTAACACAGCCTCTCCTTTGGACCTTAGCTTTTTAAGTTTTGTTGAAAATTCTAGCCATAGGGAATGAAAATACAAACCATCTATTTTGGATATAATAGAGGGGATGTCATTTTCACAAGAATGCATGGGGTTTGGTCCCATATGACTATAAATTTCTCACCTGTAGGAATAAGTGCTAGTTACCAAGTTTAACCAAGAGCTGTATAGAATTTGAGTTGTATTCTTCCAGTTATTTAAAAATCACCTTACGCATTGTTGCAGCAACAGTGTAAGTGTTTGTTTTCTCATAAAGGATTTATCCAGCAGGTAACAGTTCTCCAAAAGTGGAATCTATGCTTGTGCAGAGGGGCCATTGCAAGGTGTGCAAAATTTAAATCCCACAGCCATATTTGGGGGTGTTATTTTACACAGGTCCTGTGCGGGCCCCTTTAAGATTTCAGACAATATTCAGAAATATTGATATGAAAATAGTAGCTTCTGGTCTGTAAAATGGAACAATTAGTTGCATCAGAAAGTCTTAAAAATAGTTTTCATGGCAGAAGGTTTATTGCAACCAAGAAGCATTTCCCTCATCAGAAAGTTCAAAAGCAAGTTTTGGACCCTTTTTGCCAAGAAACTACATCACTTTAGTGGTGCAGCTGCCAAGTGTGATCCCTTGGTTAGTGTAGATTGGATTGGTTGTAGTAGAAAA
This sequence comes from Podocnemis expansa, assembly GCA_007922195.1. NCBI lineage: Eukaryota > Metazoa > Chordata > Testudines > Podocnemididae > Podocnemis > Podocnemis expansa. The sequence continues at coordinate 2,038,401 of ML682047.1, forward strand.
TTGACCTTTGTTTTCTGTGTTTATTGTTCATGATCAACATAAGTTAAAGTTTTGACTGATGGCAGTATTCTTAATCTTGGCACCATATTAATCAATATCAACTTTACATCAGTGCTTCAAATAGGGCTGCCTAGAATGGGTGTGTTTCCTCACCCTCTGCAATTCCCTTGATCATATTGACATTGATGACAGTTGCAGTTCCTTATTTCCTTTGATCCTTCTCAGTACCACTGGCAAAAGATGAAAAACATGCATCTTGATGTCATTACCTTAATGCTGCTACTTGCTAGAGTTTTTCTTTCCCCCTCTAGTTAATCAATGCTATTTTCCTTAACAATGTAGTTCTAAAGTAAAATCTGATTCTGCCTGTAGTCTTCAAGCACTTTGAAATATCGACTCGTAAACCTGTTCTCAGTAAAAACTTCCAAAAGGAACCCATTCAGAATGCAAGCAGAGAGCAAATAATGAGCCCAATCCAAAAACAGTTAAGAGCAGAATTCAAACTCAGTGTACAGGAGGGCTTTGTTTCAAGTGCCTCATCATCAAACTGGCATATTAGGTCAGACCAATGGCCCATCTGGTCCAGTCTGCTGTTTTCTGACAATGGCCAATGCCAGACCCTTCAAAGGGAATGAACAGAACAGGGTACTTTATAAAGAGATCCATTCTGTGTCATCCAGCCACAGTTTCTGGCAGTCAGAGGTTTAGGGAGACCCAGAACATGAAGTTGGTACCTCATCACTTTGCCTAACAGCCACTGATGGATCTATCCTCCAGGAACTCATCTAGTTCTTGTTTGAACCCAGTTATACTTTTGGCCTTCACAACATCATCTGGCAAGGAGTTCCATAGAGCAACTGTGTGTTACATGAAGAACTACTTCATTATGTGCATTTGAAACCTTCCGACTATTAATTTTATTAGGTGATGCCTAATTCTTGTGTTATGTAGAGGAGTAAATAACACTTCCCTATTCATTTTCTATTATATCCCCTCACAGTAGTCTTTTTCCTAAGATGAACAGTTCCAGTCTTTTTAATCTCTCCCTTTCCATGAAAGCTATTCTCTGCCCCTAAACACTTTTGTTGCCTTTCTTTGTACCTTTTCCAATTTTAATGTATCTTTCTGAGATGAGGCAACCAGAACTGCACACAGCATTCGCAGATGCCAGAGTGGAGGAAACTTTTATTGAAAACAACCTTACTGTATGGGAAGGGAAGATAAATCCTGTGATTACATTTCATTGCACCAGGTCAGATCACTTCAGCGAATCAAACAAGTTGTATAGATTCAAACACAACATACCAGAAAGTGGGGAAGCTGATAGAGGTGAGAATCACTGTAGTAATGAAAAACAAATGAGGAGACCCGTGATAATTTTAAAGTCTAATGTTTGTAGTGGAAGAGCCAATTCATGTATACAGTCAAACCCAAATTGATGGCATCGAATCTGCATATGAATTCTAACTCTGAAGTCTCTTTGAAGCTCTGAAGATAAATGTGTTTGAGAATACATACAGATAAGTCCATTACTGAATGGCCAGGGAAATTAAAGTGATTTCCTATTGGGTTTTCAGTGTTCTTACTTCTGATGTCAGATTTGTGTCCATTTAGTATTTTGAGCAGCAACAGTCCACTTTGTCCTATGTAGAAGGCGGAGGGGCATTGTTGGCACGTGATGGTATATATCACATTGGAGGATGAGCAGGGGAATGAGCCCCTGATATAGTAGCTGTTTTGATAAGGGTCTATGATGGTGCAGATATGTGGACAGATTTGGCAGTGGGGTTATTGCAGGGATATGTGCCTGTCTAACTGTTTCTGTTGTTAGGTCTGAGTTGCTGCTGAGAATCCACTTAAAGTTGGGGGGCTGTCTGTAAGCAAGGAGGGGTCTGCCTCCCAAGGCTTGAGATAGAGAAAGATCATCTTGTAGGATGGGCTGTAGATCTTTGATGACGTGTAGTAGAGGTTTGAGTTGGGGGCTCTAGGTAATGACCAATGGCGTTCTGTTGTAACACAGCGACCTCTTTGGAACTTTTAAAAAATTATTTCCCCAAAAGGACAGTGGGTGCTGGATTCTAATGGAGATTGATCCCAAACAGGCAATATCTGTCTGGGGAGGATCTAAGCCACAATGTGTACTAAAAATATTACAAGAATAATAAAATGTTGAGATAATGATTATATGATCATAAAATCATAAGATGTTGATATGATTTTTAGAGGGAAGTGTCTCAAGAACCTAAACCTCCCATGACCTTTTGTACCCACTGCCCTTGCTCACAACCAGTACAGATAGGAACAAGGCAGTACAGCTGCACCAGGTCCAGTGGGACCCATAAGAAGAAATTAAAGATGAATGGCCCTGGCAGAGATGCCTGCAAGTTTGGTTGTCCCCATGGATTTCACCATTCACATAGACAATCAGTTAAGGGAATAAAGGGAGGAAAAATAGTGCGGGAGGGTCTCTCATCTCTACTACTACTGTAGGTGTACAGTTGTTTCTTCATCAATACATCCTGCTGAGCTGCTGGGGAAAGATGTTGGCTGTTAATGGCTCACTCCCATAGAAAGGAAACGATGACATCAGCACCATCTTTAACTCTTCCTGCCCTGTATGAACCTCAAGGAATCAGGGGAAAGCACTCCCACATCACTTAGGCACCACCCAAGAGCTTGACACTTGCAGATGTAGCCCCAGTTGCTCAGAGCCAGGAAGCTCCTGAGAAGTGCCGTCCTGCCAGTCCTTAGGCACTTGGGTGCAGCTGTTTCACAGGCACACTGGCAGCCTGGATCTGGCAGATTCCCTTGTAGCAGAAGGCCACTCTGACTTCACAAAGATTAATGATGAGGTTCCACTTTGTTTGCTGGCCTTGTAATGGAGCAAACAACTCCCTGGATACTGGGATTCAGGAGCGCTGAGAAAAATTACAATTTGGCATGACCTATTCACCACATTTTCCCTTGATCCTCAGCATCTTCCCGCAGTACCTCTACAATTTGCTCACTGGGGGGTAGGTCTGTTTTCCATCCACGTGCTGTTGGCAGCATGGTGAGGAGCCAGTGGGCTTTTTCTAAGAATGCCTTGTTGTCCATTATTCCCAGCACGTAACTTGATGGAAGCCATTGAGCAGCATGCTAAAATGAACTATACACCAGCACAGATCTGGGCGTGACCCCTGCGGCTGTTGACTTTTCAGCTTGTGTCACGTCCAGAAGGCTGGCAGCCATCAATAGGCCTTTGTCACTTCAGTGGCTCAGAACTCCTAGCTCAATGAGCTGGCTTCTAGGCAAGGGATTCCATGACGCGGCTGCCTGACATCTGTAGCTTGTTGCACTGAGATAAAGGCACAGGCCTTTGGCACACAAATCGGGAGTTACAGCATCATACAGCATTGGCCCTATCTCTGCCTCTGTTAAAGCCATTGGGAGCTTTGTTGCAGTTGATTATTGAGTTTAGAACAGGTGCTGGAGTTGATAGATATATAATCTGTGAGACTGCCAAAGCTCCGTATTACCCGTGAGAGTCTCCCATTGCTTCCAGGCCAAGGTAACAAACCCTGGCCCATTGCAAGTGTTCCCACAATGCAGATCTGCATACAGTCATTTATCTCAGCTAAAGGCTAAGTATCAGCCTTTGCTGGGAAATCCTTGCAGGTGGGAAGAAGCAGGACCATAACTACAGCGGAGTGAATGGGACAAAGCCCCCAGTGCAAATTTGAGAGAGCACCAGACCCTTCCTGACCCCAAAGAGGAAGGTGCCTTAAAGGCACTTCCTCGGGGAGCCAGGGAAGGCGCTCCCCACCCGGCTCTGGCCAGCACCAGAATAGGGACTCCCTTCCTGGCTCTGGCTGCAGCAGGGAAAGGGGCTCCCAAGGGTAGGGAATCCCTGCCCAGCTCCGGCTGTGGTGGAGGAAGGGACTCCCTGCCCAGCTCTGGCCGCGGTGGGGCAGGGAAGCCCCATCCGGCTTCAGTCACAGTGGGGGAAGGGGCTCCCAGCCCAGCTCTGGTTGTGGTGGGGTAGGGAACCCCACTCCCACCAGCTCTGGATGCTAGGGGGGACAGATGGGCCCCGAATAGGGGACCAGGTGTGTGGCCCTAGGAAGAAGAATCAGACCATGGAAAACTTGGGCTGGAGCAAACGAGACTCCTTTGAGTCCAGCAGCATTTGGGCTGATTTTGGTGGTTTTCTGTCTTTTGCAGATCTCCACCTAGGAGAGCAAAGATGATGATGTGGCCTTGAGTAAATACTGTGGAGAGGAGGGCAGAGTTTCACCATCTTGTCTGATGTAAAGAAGTGGTAACAGTTCATTTCTGAAAAGCTCTTTACGGTCTTTCTTGGATCTGCTCTGAAAATGCCTCTCTCTAAAATGAGACACAAAGTAGGTGAGGTTAGGTAATATTTGTAATTGGACTAATTTCTGTTGGTGAGAGACAAGCTTACAGAGAGCTCTTCTTCAGGTCTTGAAAAATACGACCAGTGTAACAGCTGAAGAAAAGATGGCACAGTTTGTTTAATGTAGGTGGTTGGCACGTATTCTCTAAGGGACGTTTCAAAGTGGAACAGCCCATTAACACCTCTGCAGTCATAGGGCTAAAATGCTGACTAAAGAACCAGTGTCTAGGGGGACACAGGCTAGTATGTAGTCATTGACCCTCTGGTAGAGCCACAACTAGGGCGGGGCATGCAGGGCTTTGCCCCCGGTGCCGTATTTTAAAGGGTGATTTCAGTTGAGCAGCTCCGTTTCACTGCTTGATTTAAGGGCACATTTCATGCTGCTTGCCCCAGGTGCCAAAATACCTAGTTCCGGTACTGCCTGCTGGTTTTAGTTTTAGAGTTTCATTCTTGGTTTTTGCAGGTGTCTTCTCTGATATCAGCATAAGAGTCAGCTCTAGTTTCCATCTGCTTTTCAGGACTCTCAGCGTTTTTATTTATAGGTGAGCCCACATTTTCATGTTTCTGCAGTGTCATCTTTTCATAGCGCTCTGCTGGTTACATGTCCACCTTATTCACTCTGAGGGGTCTCGGAGCTTGACAAGGTGCAGAAAATTCCTGTCACACTCCTGCCTCCCTTAGGCAAATTTCATTTTATTAAATCTTCATTATAATGGCTTTGTCCAGACAATGTAGTCTTGGCTCCACATGTATCAGATTCTTGCCATACCTCATGAGTAAGATTTTTTTTTTTAACCTTTAGGTGACCTTATATTTTTTCCACAGACTATAGAAGCTAAAAAGGGAAACGACATATTAGGCAGAATTGAAAGGTAGGACGTATTGACTTGTAGATGGACAGGACTTTCTGGGGCACTCATTTTTTGTAATTTCCTGAAGTGATTATTGTATTTTAAAAGCTCTGCTTGCAGTTGTCAGTTCATATAGATCTGCCTCATTAATGAGCCTGAAATAAGGACCTTGGATTGATATGTAATTTTAAAAGAGTTCATATCATTTGACACTAGAACTTTGGGCTCAGTTTTGTTTTATTTTTAAATAAAGTAAATAGTTCAATGCATGGAAATACAACTCAGTGAGTAAGGGGAAGGGCGGTGCACACTATCACATCTGTGTTTACCAAAGTCCTCTCAGAGTCCTTGCTACAGTGTAGTGGACCCATCTCACAAAAACCAAACATCCAGTGGTACTGGAAAGCGCTTTGACTTACACTTCACACTGCTGGTGGCAGTAAGCTATAATCTCCATTTGGCAAGTTTTCCATCTTCAAGCACCTGATGAAGTAGGATTTTCTCCCATGAGAGCTCATGGGATAAATAAATTTGTTAGTCTTTAAAAGTGCCACCAGACTCCTTGTTTGTTTTGCTGCACTATAATACAGCTACATCACTTGAACTTAGGATTCTCACACTACATGTCACTCTGAAATTTAGGATATCTGTGAATCATTGTGAAGTGATTGGAACATCTACAAGCAAGACTGAGAGCTCTTTCTGATAAGAAACAAAAAGTCCTGTGACACTTTTAAAGCCAAAAATTTCATCATCTGAGCTATCATGGGTAGATTCCCCCACTTCATCAGATGCTTGAAATGGAAAACTTACAGCACGGAAGGGAATAACTAAATGCAGTGAAAGGTAAGTTACAAGAGCAAGTCAGATTATTTCAGCAAACCAAACTATTTGTTTTGATTCAAACAGTGTGGAACAAACCCCCAGCCTTAAGCTGATACTCACCAGCAGCTACAAACCACAGAAGAGAAACACTAAGGCAGACACATATCCTGGCAAAAAAACCCATTGCCAACTCTGCCCACATATTGCACAAATGACACCATTATAGGACATAATCAAACCAGCTACTCCATCAGGGGCTCATCCTGGGGTATGTGTGTTCATATAGCTCTTTGCTTTGTGACAGTGATTTCTCTGAGAGTGTGCGGATTTGCATAGTTTGTCCCTAAAGTTTGACTGTCACCCCCAGAAACAATTTATTAGAGAATTCTATTATTTCTGCCAGGAGAAATACATATTTCCTAGGAGGGAATTACCCTGAGAATTAGCTAGCTGGAGATGCAATGTCATTATATGTTGATGTAGCACTCTTCCCAGGGGTTAAACTGGGGGAGAGGGGAAGGCAATGTTATGCCTTCAGGCTCTGCCTTCAGAATAAACCCCACTCATATGAGTCACCAAAACAAGACACTATTATGCAGATATTGTGCTGATCATGTGAGCCACTTGGCTCCACTGGGCTCCTTGAACGTAGCTATACCCAGTGGGGATTAAATGCCCATGGACTTTGCTGGGATCTTTGGCCTTTTGTCATTTTCTTGACTGAGAGGAAAAAATGACCAAAAGTATAGAGGAACTGGCCTAAAGAGAGGAAAATAGACTTTAAGAGGCCTTTACATTAAGTATAGCAGACAACCCGTTCTACCATGAAGGCTCTTTTCAGATTCTCTTGGAATCAAAACAGTGTAAGGAAGAAACAATGCTGAATTATGATTTTCAAAGCATTAGGGAACAGGGACAAAGATTGCTTACTCTGAGCTGTACAGGGAAGAAAAATGCAATAGAAAGAAAACTTAAGTCCTTCTACATCCTAAGTTAGCCCCGTAAAGTAACAGAATTCCCAGAAAAATCTACTGCTGTACTAGGATACAAGAGATGGGTAATATGCCCATCAAAACTAAGCTAAAGGTATGATATCAAGGAGAGTTTCTGTGGTCAGGAGCTTAACATAACTGGGAAATCCATATGGAACTCTTCTTCACCAACAGAACCTTATCCAAAAGCAAGAGACAATAATAAATGTTATAACAATAAATATTATTATTGCTGTAGTTGGAAGATGAAGGGTTAGACAGATTTGTTCCACTGAATTATGTATTACTGCATTGGATGCTCAGTTACGGTTTGTCCCTGGATCACATAGGCACCACAGCTTCAGTCTCTTGAGTCCTGTGCTGCAGCAAGAGTGTTATTCATCAACTCACAGGAGAGAATTTAATGTTATCAAAGTGTGCCATGGCAGAGAAAAGGTTGGGAATCACTGAAGTAGAGAGTCTTCACTAGGCTCCCTACTTCGAAATAGGGGAAGGCAAGCTTATAATGGCTTAATTCAAACTAATAAACTTGGAAGTAAGCAATACTTTGAAGTACAAGGAGGTTTTATTATTTTGAATTAGTTCAGCATTTGTGCAAAGGGTCTTGGGTTAACAGCCCCTTTTGCCCATCCTTAAGGATGGCTCTGCCCAGGTGGTCTGCAGGCAGAGGAGATTTCTTGGGCCCTCTGCCCCCTTTCAAAGACCAGCAGTCTGATCTTTTACAATCTGATCATTTTCCATAGCTGAGAAGTAAGTAATATGGAAAGCTGATTTACCTTCCCTCTCTTCCTTTCATAGTCCAGAATCAGAATTTTTTTGAAGAACCTGGAGATTACTACATAGAATAAAATTTTCCTCCTTACAAAGTATTAGTTACTTATCCCAAAACACTAATATAAACAGTGAATTTCAGATTTACTCTGCTGTTAACCTAAGACCCTTTGCACAAATGCTGAAGCGGTGGTGACAGTTTTAGGATCAGCACTGATTGTTGTTGCTTCAGTAATTTGAATACATTTGCCTTCTGGTGCAGTGATTCAATCTTTGAACCTGGGTTTTTGACTTTTTGTTTTATTCTGCTGATTTAGACTGCCCCACAATTTTAGCCTGTACAGCTTTAAAAAAATATATTAAAAAAAAAAAGATTGGCCAAACAGCAAGGTTCAACTGATTTAATAAGCTAAAATCTTTAAACTGTGGTTAGCAATGTATGCTCATATATCAGAAGATATTGCTTTAAAACTATGGACTAATGAATGAGGAATTTCAGAAAGAAAAAGAGAGTGCTATAAACACTTGCAGGCATTTTTTAAAATCAGCACAGCATGCAAATATAAATTATTTCTTGTGAAATTACATTCAAACAGTCAAAGTAGAAACAGATGTCTTGAAAATATGAATACAGGGCTTAATAAATATTTTATCAAATATTTCAAAAATGTCATCTTTAAAAATGTGAAAAATTCAGCCTGAGGAGACCCAAGCTATCTAATCACTCTCAAGAAATTCTTAAAAAGGAATCATTCCACATCAGATTCATTACAGCAGGAGAATCAATTTCCAGGTGCTGTGAGCTATATTTATTTTATTTTTATTAAAACTAGTAACTTGATTACAGGAGATAGAATAATCAGGGAGGTCATTATTAGGGGAGATAATTTCTGAATGGAGTCCCTCATTAATCTCATTACAAAATGGGAATACTGTTTTATTAATTAGTCTGTTAATTGAATCACAGAAAATTGAAGCCTGTGATCACAGTTATTTGAACCACTGCCTCATTAATGCTCTGGGAAATTGGTAGGATTCACATTCACCATGGACAGCATTTCGAACCCTGGCCTCCATGTCGCAGGTGCAAACTAGTGGATAAAACATTTTGCCTGTACTTTGTACTCATGAAAAACTGAGTCTCAGCTAAGACTAGGCTGAAAATTTGGCTTAGATGTTTTGTGATCTGTGATCAGTACTGATAGGCAGGGTTTGAAAAGGGGTGTAGACTGGGGAGGGTCTGGTTTCTGGAGCACTGCAAAGAGCTCTAGACCATTCGACACTCTGTGCTCTTTCTGAATCCATGGCTGCTGCTTTATTGTCTGATCTTCCAAGGTACCAAACACCCTCAACTCACACTCAGAGAACCCTGCATGAGTTGCTTATCACCAGTTATTGTCTAGCCTTCACTGAATAACACCTAAGGCATTACTTGTGAGCAGAAGGCATCACAGCTGTCACCGCATTGATCCCACCAAATCTTTCCTCATGGTCAAATGGTTTTATAGGTAGAGGGGATGAGTTGGCAAGAGACCACCCTGTCTTAACCAGGAGATCTTCAGTGAGCTGAAACTCAAAAAAAAAAAAGTCATACAAAAAGTGGAAAGTAGGCTAAATTATGAAGGATTTATATACAAAAACATCACAAGCATGGAGGGACAAAATTTGAAAGGTCAAGGTACAAAATGAAATTAAAAACTGGCTAGAGACATAAAAAGTAACAAGAAATCATTTCCACAAGTATGTTGGAAACAAGAGGAAGACCAAGGACAAGGTAGGCTCATTACTCAGTGGGGAGAGGGGGAGACAAAAAACAGAAAATATAGAAATGTCAGAACTGCTAAATTTTTCACCAGAAAGGTTAGTAGTGATCAGATGTCTAACCTAGTGACTCACATGACAATGGGGTAGGATCTGATGTTAAAATAGAAAAAGAATAGGTTAAAAATTACTTAGGCAATTTAGGTCCTGATGAAATGCATCCTAGAATACTGAGGAAATATCTGAAACATTTGCAATAATCTGTGAAAATTCATGGAAGACAGTAAAGATTCCAGTGGACTTGGACAGGGCATATATAGGGCCAATCTATAAAAAGTGGAGTAAGAACAACCCAGGGAATTATAGGTCAGTGATCATCAGGGAATCATGAATCAAAAAAAAAAAAACTTCAGGACCTGGAGAGAGAGAGCAAATAATCAATTTGCAAATAATCATGTATCAGTAATAATTAGAAAATAATACAGTGATAACACTCAACATGGATTAGTATAAACTGGTTAGGTTAGAGTAAATTATGGACATGGACTAGAATAAATTATGTCAAACCAATCTAATAGCTTTTGTTGATAGGGTAACAAGCCTTGTAGATGGGAGGAAGTGGTAGATGTGATATATCTTGACTTTAGGAAGGCTTTTTATACTGTCTCACATGATCAACTCATAAATAAACTAAATATAGCTCATATGGAGCTTTTATAAGGTAGGTACATAACTGGTTGGAAAACCATTTCTAGAGAGTTGTTATCAGTGGTTCACAGACACAGTGTTGGTTCTGCTGCTTTGTTTGCTGTGGAACATTGGGGTCTTCACCTCTCTCCCGGTCTGTGCAGTGGGGATGATGATGGTATCTGCTCCACCAAAGAGGTGCTGAGGTTTTATTATTAATGCATGGACATTAACACTTTGTTACATATTAACTCATTTCAGGGAGGTGCTCAGGCCCCTATAGTACACCTGTATTTGCCCATCCTCCTGATATTTTACTGGAGAGGCTCATGTGGGATCTCTACAAAAAGCAAAGAACTAGCTGGTTGTCATAGTTATTGCAGGATGTTTGTACTGGAAACGTTTCAGGAGTTATGGAAAATGTAGAACATTGGGTTCCAAAACTGCTGTAAGTGACACTTGGGCAGGGGGTAGGTTTCAGAGTTGACTCAGTCAACACTGAGAACAACTATCATCCGCAAACCCGAACTAGCTCAGTGTTTACAGTCTGGAGCACATGTAGGCTTGAGCATTGACAAAGACAGAAAAACCCCATGGGAATACTGAATAGCAGACTATCAGGACTGAGCTGAAGATAATGAACTGCCCAGTTTACGAAATGAGACAAAAGTTTGGGACAATAACAGAAGGGCACAAGAAGACATCCATTAAAGAGGAGATTCTTTGCCAACATGTCTCATGAAAAGTGGATCTCAGCTCAATGAACTGGAGAAGTTGTGTGTAAGGATGGATTAATGGGTGAGAAATACCTTATTAGACAGAGAAGTAACTTGGTAATAAGTATAGCCTCTAGATTGTGTTTTGATGTTTTTCATTTCCTTTGTTTTTTGTTCTCCATAATCTTATGTTTCCATAGCATTTTACTAACTTTTGTTTGAATCTAAACTTGAACTTTGTTGACTAAAATAATGAGAGTCCTGTGGCACCTTAACGACTAACAAATTTCTTTGGGCATAAGCTTTCTGTCTGAATAGGGACTTGGAATGGTTAGCACATTACAAAAAGTAATTGTCCCTGATTTACACATTCTCTCCCTCTACAGCTGGTGTGAATGGGCCCCATCTGCCCTAGATGAATTGTCTTTGCTAACATTTGCCCTCCTCCACCCTGGCATGTGTATATATTCCTCTCAATTGTAGCTTCCACTTCATGCATCTGACCAAGTAAGTTGGAGCCCATGAAAACTTATTCCCAAAGAAATTTTTTAGTCTTTTTAAGGTGCCAGTGGACTCTCATTGCTTTTGCTGTGCACAGACTAACACGGCTACCCCTCTGGAAATTTGTTAATTAAACTTCAGTTTGGTTTTACTAGTGACCCATCTGAGTGCCTTTTGCTAAGGAGAGAGTTGATCTGGGGTGAAGACGGTAAACCGAGATTCAGTGCTTTCCTGGAGACAGTGGACTTGTGCACATTGTGCATGTCTGGAAGGAGAGGGACTGGGCCCTCAAGTATCACAAGGCTGAGTGTGCTAATTGCTAGAAAAGAGTGGGGCTCATGGTGCCTGGACAAAGTGTTTATGGTGCCTGTCAATGTTCCCCTTAACAGCCAGAGGCAGCTGAGCAACTCACATTGCTTGCTGTGCAGTGTCTCCCATGGGCCTGATCCTGCCCCCCCTGCAAGGGCCTGATCTTGCCGCCACCCCCCCACTTTCCCTGTTAGCCCCCTCCCCAGCCAGCCCACTCCCCTCCTCCCACCCTAGTCTGCTCCCCCAGTAACCCCCCAGCTGGCCTGACCCCCCCCCCCACAGTCTTATCCAGCTGCTGGAGCAGCATGCCTGAGTCACAGCTCCTCTGGCTGTGGAAGCACTAACAGAGCATGCTCAGACATGCTCCATTAGAGCTTCTCTGGGTGGGAGTTTCAATAATTCCCAGTACCAGAGGAGCTCTCAGCCAGGACTCTGGTTCCTGGCCATCCCTGCACTGGGGAGCTGTGGTGGGCTGCGCAGCCATGCAGCTGCGCAGCTTACAGGGAATACTGGTGCCTATAGTCAGTAGCCATAGCAGCGCTTCCACAGAGTTATAGATTTTTAAGATCAGGAGAGACCGTCACCAATGTGATCATCTAGTCTGACCTCCTGTACAATACAGGCTATGGACCCTCTTACCCAGTCCTGAAATAAACCCCTAACATATGACTGAATAACTGAAATTCCCAGATCATGGCTTAAAGACTTGAAGGTGCAGAGGAACCACCAGCAACTGACCTATGCCCCACAGTACAGGAGAAGGCAAAAAACAAAACAAAAACAAAAAAAACCAGGTCCTGCCTGTCTGACCTGCGGAAATCCTCTCCTGCAATCAGCTAATCCCTGGGCATGTGGGCAAGACTCATCAGCCAGACACACCCAAAAAATTCTCTGCTCCAACTCAGAATCCAGCCCATCTAACATCTCATCACACGCCACTGGCATATTTACCACTAATAGTCAAAGATCAGCTTTGGCTGTCCCATCATGCCATTCCTTCTATAAATATTCAAAGTGTCTGACGAAGTGGAATTTTCTCCCACAAAAGCTCAAGAAATAAATACATTTGTTAGTCTTTAAGTGCCACAGGACTTCTTGTTTGTTTTACTGAACTAGACTAACACAGCTGCGCCTTTGGAACTTCTATAAATTTATCCAGCTCAGTTTTGAAACCAACTAGGTTGCTTGTCCCCACTGCTCCCTTTGGAAGGCTATTCCAGAATTTCACTCCTCTGATAGTTAGAAACCTTCATCTAATGTCAAGTCTAAATTTCCTGATGGCCAGTTTACATCCATTTATTCTTATGTCCACATTGTGCTGAACTTTGCTCCTCTCCCTCCTTGAAATTTATCCCTCTGATGTATTTATAGAGAGCAATCATATCTCTCCTCAGCCCTCTTTTGGTTAAGCTAACCAAGCCAAGCTCTTTAAATCTTGTCTCATAAGGCAGGTTTCCCATTCCATGGGTATCCTTGTAGCCCTTCTCTGCACCTGTTCTTTTTTGAATTTATCTTTCTTAAAACATGGGGGACCAGAACTGCACAGACTATTCCAGATTGGGTCTCACTAGTGTCTTGCATAAGGGGACTAACACCTCCTGTTTTTACTGGAAATACCTTGCCTGATACATTCTAAGACCACATTAGCTTTTTTCACGGCCACATCACGTTGGTAGCTGATGGCCGTCCTGATTAACTAAAACCCCCAGGTGCTTCTCCTCTGTCATCTCCCATTGGTGTGTTACAAGCTAATAGCAAAAATTCCTGTTGAAAGTCCATAAATGCATGACTTTGCACTCACTATTAAATTTCATCCTGTTTCTATTACTCCTGTTTACAAGGTCATCCAGATCTTCTTGTACGATATCCTGATCCTTCTCTGTGTGAGCAATACCTTCCAATGTGGTTTCATCTGCAAACTTTATTAGTAGATTCCCATTTTTTGTGGCAACATTGGTGATGAACAAGTACAAAAGAAAGGCATGCACAGGACTATCTCATACTATAAGCAACTGGTAGCAATTCATGCCAGAGACCATGGGTAACCCCAAAAGCGTCAGACACAGAATTGTGCGCTTCTGCCAGTCCAGACATTTAAGGGGAGCTGTTCTAGTTTCACATCTTTCTAAGTGAGCTGATCAGACAGGGACCAGGTGTCTCTCTCTCAAAGTACTGCCAGCACCTGATCTGGTATAGTGCATTCTCTTGTTCTAATCATTTATACTATCAAATGATAGTAACTGCCCAAATTTTGCCTATATCATGGAGCTCTCTAGGCAACAGTCCTGCATACTAGGATGTCAGCTTGTGATGAAACAGACTTGAATGTATTTTCTGGACCAAATGTTTATGTACCAGTTTGTGAGTAGTTCTAACTGCATCAATTTTTAATATTTTTAATGTTTTCTCTTCCCTGGCCTGCTTATATATATAGCTTATTATAAGCTCTACTGCTGATAAATAAAAAATGTGTGGTTTTCAAAGTGTACAGTTCAGCTACCTGATTCCTTCTTCCTTGAAAAGCCTCGTGCTTCAGCCACTGTAAGCTCTGCCCCAACAGCCAGACACATATGCCTGTCTGATTACGTTAGTTCTGTCATCTCCACCTCAGTCACTGTCCGTCAGACTACCTCTGTCACTCAGGGAAGGTTTCAGTGAACATCCCTGGCAATTCAAATAATTCATATATATTAATTCTAATTAATTAATTAATATTAAGTCTTCCTTGTGCTGCAGTTTTGGGACACTTCATTCAGCGCTCCTTAGCACCCCAACTCAGTAGCCACTTCTGAATGATTACTGATAGTGGCAGAATATGGAAAGGCTTGTGGGTTTAAAACAGGGGTCTGCAACCTGTGGCTCTGGAGCCATATGTGACTCTTTGGCTGTCCCTTTGCTGCTCCAGGCTCTTCCCCAACCTACTCCCACCCCCACCCCGGGACCCTTCAGGTGGCCCACTCCTGGCTCCAGCACCTCCTCCCACTGGGGAATCCTGTGGGCTGCCCATGCCAGGGTCCAAGCTCACCAGCACCACCAGGTAACCTGCAGGGGACCTGCTCCTGGGCTTCCTCAACACCACCCGGGGACCTTGCAGCAGGCACCCTGGCCCAAGTCCCACCACCAAGAGGCTAAGCCTATTATGGTTCTCAAAACACTTGGTTCTTGAAGCTATTTTTAAAAATGGCACTTCTTATCTTTTGGGTTGCCAAGCTCCTGGTTTAAAACATATACTATGTTTACCTGGATTCTGACTAAAAGCAGAGCTGAGAAGGCTGGACTTATTGATGTGTGCTCGTTCCAAATAGTAGGATGGAATTTTATGCATTTCAGGATAAAGAGTGCCTTCAACACTGAGAATTTTTACAGCAAGAATTACATCCCATTCTCAGGAACAGGGATCTGATTCCAGTGGGGCTGTGGCAGCCATCTGCTTGGTATCTTATAAATTGCCCTAGATCTTATCCTTATCTTTTGGCACCTGACTTCCTCTGAAAGTCTTGCTCTTTCTCCCTATATCCCTACAGCTAAGCAAATGTCTTTGACATACATGTTCACTTGCACTGGCTACTACCCTGAGCACTAGACACGTGATGAAAAAAATCTCACAACTGTTCAATAATAGCCAGGGGTTTATTTTCTTCAGCAGATGCAAGAGCCAAGTGGCAACCAG
Source organism: Podocnemis expansa (assembly GCA_007922195.1). Classification (NCBI taxonomy): domain Eukaryota; kingdom Metazoa; phylum Chordata; order Testudines; family Podocnemididae; genus Podocnemis; species Podocnemis expansa. The sequence continues at coordinate 2,053,880 of ML682047.1, forward strand.
GAGATATGTTCCAATATCTCCAGTTAATACACTCTGCTGCAGAATTTATGAGGAAATTGTAGTTTATTAGAGTCTCCAGATCGATAGGACAAACAAGGAGTCCAGTGGCACTTAAAGACTAAAATGTATTTATTGCATGAGCTTTCGTGGGAGAAAATCCCATTTCATCAGATGCTTTGAAGACCTTTTCTTCAAAAGCTTCTTCAAACTGTCTGGCAAACTGGGATTTTCTTCTACGAAAGCTCATGCAATAAATAAACTTGTTAGTCTTTAAGCACTACTGGACTCCTTGTTTGTTTTACTGAACTAGACTAACATGGCTACCCCTTTGGAATGGATCAATAGGAGCCATTTTTCCTAATGCTCATAGGCTCATGGACACTAAGCTCAGAAGGGACCAATATGATCATCTAGTCTGACCTCCTGCACAGTGCAGGCCATAAAACCTCACCAACCCACTCCTACAATGAACCTCAAACCCATAACTGAGCTATTAAAGTCCTCAAATCATGATTTAAAGACTTTAATACACAGACTCAACCAGCAAATGAGCCATGCCCAATGCTACAAAGGAAGGCAAAAAATCCCCAGCACCCAAGCCAATCTGCCCTGAGGGAAAATTCCTTCCCGACCCCAAATATGGTGATCAGTTAAACCCTGAGCATGAGGGCAAGTCCACAACAGCCAGTCAAGAAGAACTTCTCTGTAATAACTCAGAACCCACTCCATCTAATGCCCCTTCCCAGGTCACTGTCATACCCATCACCAGTAGTAAAAGATAGACAATGGCCAAGCTACATCATATTATTCCTTCCATAGACTTATACAGCTCCGTTTTGAAAGCACCTAAGGTTTTTGCCCCACCATTTCCCTTGGTAGATGATTCAAGAAATTTACTCCTCTGATGGTTAAGAATCTGCATCTAATTTCAGCCTAAATTTTCTGAAGGACAGCTTGTATCCGTTTGTTCTCGTGTCCCCATTGGCACTGTATTCAAATAATTCCTCTCCCTCCCTTCTATTTATCCCTTTAACGTATTTATAAAGAGCAATCATATCTCCTCTCAGCCTTCCTTTGGTCAGACCAAACAAACCAAGCTCTTTAACTCATCTCTCACAGGGAAGATTTTCCATTCCACAAATCATCCTTGTAGCCCTTCTTTGCACCTGTTCCAGTTTGACTTCATCTTTCTTAAACATGGGTGACCAGAACTGTATACAATACTCCAAGTGAGGTCCCACCAGCGCCTTGTATAATGGTACTAACACCTCCCAATTTCTACTGGAAATACCTCTTCTGATGCACCCCCAGACCACATTAGCTTTCTTCATGGCCACATCGCATTGGCTACTCGTTGTCATTCTGTGATCAACCAGTACACCCAGGTCCTTCTCCTTCCCTGTCTCTTCCAGCTGATGCTTTCCCAACTTATAAGAAAAATTCCTGTTATTTGTCCCTAAGTGCATGACCTTACACTTCCCGTTGTTGAATTTCATCCTATTTCTAATTCTCCACTTTACAAGGTCATCCAAATAATTCTGTATGCTATCCTGATCCTCCTCTGTATTAGCAATACCTCCCAGCTTGGTGTTGTCTGCAAACTTAATTAGCACATTCCCACTTTTTGTGCCAAGGTCAGTAACAAAAAGGTTGAATAAGATGGGTCCCAGGACCGATCTTTGGGGAACTCCACTAGTAACCTCCTTCCATCTAGACAGTTCACCTTTCACTATGACCCTCTGTAATCTCCCTTGTAACCAGTTCTTTATCCACCTTTCTATCTTCATATTAATCCCCTTCTTTCCTAATTTAACTAATAATTCCCTGTTTGGAACTGTATTGAATGCCTTGCTGAAATCTAAATAAATTAGGTCCACCACATTCCCTTTATCCAAAAAATGTGTTATATTTTTTAAAAAAAGGAGATCAGGTTGGTCTAGCATAATCTACCTTTTGTAAAGCCATGTTGTCTTCTACCACAATTACCATTCTCCTCGATATCCTTAAGTACCTTCTCCTTCAAAATTTTCTCCAAGACCTTGCATACTGCTGAGGTCAAACTACTGGCCCTGTAGTTACCTGGATCCCTTTTACTCCCTTTCTTGAAAATAGGAACTACATTGGCAATTGTCCAGTCATAAGGCAGAACCCCTGTGTACACCAATGCTTTAAAAATCCTTGCTAAAGGTCTGGCAATTTCATGTGCAAGTTCCTTCAATATTCTCAGACGGAGATTATCCAGACCCCTCCCCCCCGATTTTGTTCCATTAATCAGCTGAAGCTTGGCTTTTACCTCAGATATGGTAATTTCCACTTCTAAATTCTCATTCCCGTTAGCTGCCCAACCTCTGTCCCCAATCTCACCATCACCCTCATTAAAGACAGAGGCAAAGTACTTATTTAGATATTCAGCCATACCTAGATTATCCCTGATCTCCACTCCATCCTCAGTGTATAGTGGTCCAACTTCCTCCTTCTGTGTTTTCTTTCTATTTATATGGCTGAAGAACCTTTTACTATTGGTTTTGATTCCCTTTGCAAGATCAAACTCTGCTGGGCTTTTGGCCTTCCTCACTTGATCCCTACATGCTCTGACCTCAAAAAAGTAGCCCTCCTTTCCTGTCCCTCCCATCTTCCACTCCTTATAGGCCTTGTTTCCTCCTAATCACCTGTCTAAGATGTACATTCATCCAGCTTGGTTTAGAACCCATGCCTGAAAAATTTTTCCTCTTCTTTGGAATGCAGGCTGTAGTAACCCTTGGGGAGGAAAGGGTTGACACTCTGGTCAGTGAGTCCCAGGACAGCCAATAGGAACAAAGTGCAGGTTTTTTAATTGGAGCAGCAGCCTTGCCTGCTCCTGTTTGGATGCAGCAGAGCTCCTGGAAGGATCAGGAGGGGGCCAGAGGAAGAATCCAGCAACATCCTTAGCAAAGGTAAGTTAAGTTTGTTACTGTCTAGGCATGGGTAGAACAGGAAATGTTTACTTAGATGTGGTCAGGGTATTTTCTTTGTTTTTGGATTTCTCTGTGCTGAGCACATGTACCCCCTACCCTGTAACTACCTAAGTCAATTCCCAGAGAAGCAACTCTGTGTTTTTATCTGTTCTTTTTAATTAAAGATTTTACCTTTTTAAGTAAGCTCTGGTTCTGTGTCCTGGAAGGCAAGAGGTTTGTGTGCATGTGCCTCAGACTGCACAGCCAGCTACTAGAGGGAATTCTGTTCCACTTCCAGCAGATATTCCAGTTGGGGTTAGTCACTCTCCTGAGAGGAATAAAAGTGATTGCAAGTACCTCACAGGAAGGAATTCCCAAATGTGGCTTCCTGGGTTTTCAAGAGGTTTTTTGCATTTGGGTGATGGCAGCAATACCATTCCAAGACCAGGAATTGGAGGGCTTGGAGTTAAGGCCAGGCTTTAAGGTCAGTGGGTTTTAAGGCCTATTGCAGGCCCCCATGTTCTGCACTCAGAGTGCCAGAGTGGGGAAACAGCCTTGACACAGGCTAGTTCCTCCAGCTTTGTCTTGAAGCAGTTCCAAGCATCCTCAATGTTCATATCCATGAATTCTTTGGTCCAGTCCACTTTCCTAGCTAATTCCCTTAATTTTTTGAAGTTAGCCCTTTTTGAAGTCAAAGACTCTGGTCACAGATTTATTTTTGTTTACCCTTCCATTCAGTTTAAATTGGATTAGCTCATGGTCACTAGAGCCTAGGTTGCCCCCTACAACTAATTCCTGTATGAGGTCCTCACACCTGCCTAATATCAAATCTAAGATTGCATCTCCTCTTGTTGGTTTGGAAACTGCTTGATGGAGAAATTCATCTGCTATCACCTCCAAGAAAGTCTGGGCCCTTTTATTGCTGCTAGTGCATATCCTCCAGTCTATATCTGGGAGGTTAAAGTCTCCCATAATCACACAGTTCCCAGTAGTGTTTACTTCCTTAAAGAGGTCTCTGTCATGTCCAAATCAGATCCCGGTGGTCTGTAACACACCCTGAGCACTAATCCAGGAGAAACTCTAGTAGCTTTCTTCTCCAATGTGATTTTGAGCCAGATGGACGCTGTCCTGCTAATTCCATCACTCTGAATTTCTTTGCATCATTGATATACAATGCCACACCACCACCTTTGCCATTATATCTGTCTTTCCTAAACAGCATGTAGCCTTCAATGCCTGTACACCAGTTGTGACTACTATTCCACCATGTTTCTGTTATCCCTATAATATCTAGTTTCAGTTCCTCTACCAGTAGTTCCAGTTCCTCCATTTTATTACCTAGGCTTCTCACACTGGTATATAAACATTTTAGCTTTTGCTCCTTGGCTTTGCTCATATTCTTTACCTGAAGTGGCTTTTTTTTTTTTTTACTACTTCCAACATCGCCCATCAGACCAGTATTTGTGCTTCCCACCTTTCTAACATCCATACTGCCTCCCACATCTTTGTCTTTTCTGAAGTTAGTTTCCTGCCCCTCAATGCTAGTATCAGGCATAGAGATTGTCTGAGCATCTTCCAACTATCTCCCCACACTCCCTAGTTTAAAGCTCTCTTAATCAGTTGAGCTAGCCTCCCTCCCAGAAGTCTGTCTCTCTCCCTACTCAGGTGAAGTCCATCCCTAGCAATCAGTCTTCTGTCCATGAACGCCTCCCAGTGCCCATACATCCAAAAGCCCTCCTTGTAACACCACTGCCTGAGCCATCTGTTAACTGCCAGAATCTTCTCACAGCTGTGTTGTCCTCCTCTAGGGAGGGGCAGAATCCCACTAAAGATTACCTGAGCCTCCAGCTCCTTGAGAGTCCTCCCCAGCCTGGCATAGTCTCCTTTGATATGTTCCAATGAGAGCCTAGCTATATCATTCGTACCCACATGAAGGATAATCAGAGGATTCTTTACTGCTCCCATTAGGATCATCTTCAGCCTCAGATCCACATCGTGTATCTTAGCTCCAGGCAAGCAGCACGCCCTCCTGTTCTCAGGGTCACTTCTAGTTACAGGCCTGTCTGGCCTCCTCAGCAGAGAGTCCCCAATCACATACACTTTTTCCTGGCAACAGTGTGCTTTTCCAGTCTATTCCCAGGAGTCATGATGCCTACAGCTGCTGTTCACAATCCTCTGCATCCACTCCTGAATGCTCCCTGGGCTCTTATTTATCTCCAGTGGCTCAACTCTTTTGAATGGGACCAGCTTCTCTCCTCTTCTGCCTCACACTCCCACCTTCAGTGTTCACCAGCTGGACTCCTTCATTTGCTAATTCAGCAAACCTGTTACTGAGTTCTATTTCACCTTCACTAGCTGGTCTTTTTCTCTGCTGCCTTCTCACAGTCATGTGTTTCCACTGCTCGCTTTCCTCACCTAACAGCCTCCCCTCAGAATTGGCTGCACCTGTTTTCCATCTGCAGGTCTGAGTTTGTCTCCAGACTCCCCAGTCCTCTGCTCCATCAACTGTTCAAACCCCCCTCTAAACTCAACCATAGTTGCCACCTGCATCTCCAACCCTCAGATTTTCTCCAACAGCTCTATGATCCAGCACTTCATACAAACAAAATTCTTTGGGGTTACACCCTCCAAGATAATGTATGTTGCACAGCTGCCACATCCTCTCATCTTCATTGTCTCTTCCCTTGTTGGAGTGTTCTGCTGCTATCTCCATCTCTGCCATAAGTCTGTCTTTCCCCCCAGCAAACCCCCTTTCAAACTCCCCTGTTAACAGCCCTGGTATTGCTTGCTTGAGTGGCTGCCTTTATAGCTTCCCCCAACAGGAAGGCTCCATCCCTAATTGTGGTCACCTGATCCCAACTGCCACTCAGCCCCTGCAAACTGAGAAAAAAAGAAAAGGAGAAAAAAAAGCCAAACCAGAAAACAAATGCAAAACAGAAAAGCAAACACACACAGCACTCCCAACTCCACAGCAGTCCTCTACAGTCTCTAACTCCCTCTCAAACTCCCCTTTTAACAGCCCTGTTGACTGCTCCTGGTGCTGCTCACTGAAAAGGTCTACAAATACAGGTATATAATGTGTGATGGAACAGTTTGGAAATGTGAGATACATTTAAATCTCACAGATAAAAGGAAGCTGTCATGGGGTAAGCTGGATCTTTAAGGGGGTTTGAGCCAGCTCCCCTGAGTCTTGGACTGGAAGCCTCAAAGTGAAATGCTGCTCACAGAAAGCTTGGGTGAAAAGAGTGTCATGACTAAGGTAGGGTGCCCAGGAGTCCCAATTTTTAAAGGGAAAGTTCCAATAATTGGGGCTTTTTCTTATATATATTTGCTTATTACCCTCCAACCCTGTGTCCATTTTTCACATGTGCTGTCTGGTCACCCTACACTAGTGTCAGGTGACTGGTAGCTGAAAGGGGAACCTGTGGGTAGCAGCATTGACGTTATTGCAGTGTAGCTTTTTGGATGGAACAGGAGATACAATGATGTGTATAGTCCAATATCTGAGCTATAAATTAGATTTTAATGATAAGAGCACAGAAATTGCCGGAAGGGATCAGACCGAAGATTCCACTAGCCCAGTCTTCTGTCTGTGGTCATGGGCATCACCAGGTGGGCTAATTTGCTCCCCAAAGTAATCACATAATGATCTCTTGTCATTGGCCCTGAAACCTGAGGTTCCTAAGTGTCTGATATCATAAATGATGATCATTCTGGATCTTCTTGTTTTCCATATAAATGTCCAGTCTCTTTCTGAATCTTAATCTATGGCCATAGTGACTTCCTATAGCAGTGAATTCCACAATCTAACACATTATATGGTAATGTGGTTCCTCTTTCCAGTTTTCAATTTCCTACCTTTCAATTACAATGAATGCCTATTTGATCTTGTATTATGAGACAGGAAGAACAGAAGGTCCAGATCTGCCGTCTCCAGACCTGTCATTAATTCAGATATTTTTTATCATGTATCTCCTTATTTATTGCCTCTCTTTTCAGTCTGTTTTTATAAGAGAGATTTTTCCAGGCCCTTTGTCATTCTTTCTGCCTGTCTCCAAAACATTTCTAACTTTGCAATATTCTTTTTGAGATGTGGTGACTAATACTACACGCTTCAGGTAGGTGAATATTTTTTCCAGCAAATAGTGAAATAATCATAATGTATCCCCTAGACCCAGGGATCTACAGCCTATTCTACAAGATGATCCCTCACTCTCTCAAGCCTTGGGAAACAGACCTTTCCTTGCTTACAGACAGCCCCCCAACTTTAAACATATACTTACCTGCAACCACAGACCTAACAACAGAACCATTAAAGCAGGCACATATCCCTGCAACAAACCACGGTGCTAATTTTGCCCACATATCTGCACAAAAGACACTATTACAGGACCTAATAAAACCACCTACTCCATCAAAGGTTCATTTACCTGCTCATCCACCAATGTGATTTATGCCATCATATGCAGGAAATGCCCCTCTGCCTTATGTATTGGACAAACAGGACAGTCTCTGTGCCAAAGAATAAATAGGCACAAATCTGGCATCAGAAATCACAACACTCTAAAACCAGTGGGTCAGAATTTTAATCTTCATGATCACTCCATTAATGATTTGCTAATTGCTGTGCTCAGACAGATGGGTACTAAATCAAGGCTTCAAAGAGAAGCTACTGAAATTGAATTTATTTGCAAATTCGGTTGCATTGCTTCAGGACTTAATAGAGACACCAGATTTTTCTCTCATTACGAGAGGTGATTTGCCATCATCTCCCTCTGTGTGCTGTCCCCCCAGTGTTTGAATCTTTACAACTGTTTTTATTTGCTGTTACAGTGTGACCTGTTCCCATGACTTACACTTCCCTGCATTTATTTCCTCCCATTCTGTAAGTTCCCCCATCTTCAAAGCATCTGACAAAGTAGGATTTTCTCCCACGAAAGCTCATGCAATAAATATATTTGTTAGTCTTTTAGTGCCACAGGACTCCTTGTTCGTTTGTTTTAAGGGCAGGAGTTATTAAGTCGACTTAAGCAAGTGCTTAAGTCAACTTAATAAATGCCAAATGTGGCCAGGGAGTTGCTTAGGTTGACTTCAGCCAGGTTAAGTTGACTTAAGCCTCCAGTGTAGACATACACTTAGAGCTCTGCAGGTAAGCTTGCAGCTGAACCCATATTGGTCAGGGATTGGCTGATTATTTTTTAAACATTTGGTGCACCCTCTTCACTATGTACTTTCTTTCTGACAAGGGCCCTGGAGAGACACTCAGGGCCAAATGCTGATGTGTTTACTGCATTTGTATTGAGTCTTTAATCCAGTGGTTCTCAACCTTTTGCAGGACGTGATGGCACCTGATGGCAACATCACGACCCTACAGGACACACCAATTCTCCCCCTCCCCTGCCCAAATCCAGCCATTTCCCCAGGTCTCTGTGACAAACTTACCACTCTGTGGCAACAGTGTAATGTGTCCCAACACAATGGTTGAGAACCACTGCTTTAGTCTAACTAACTGCCAGTGAAATTAAATGATACGTCGGGGAATTTCAATTCATAACTCTGCTGGACACTGACAATCAGGGACATAAGAGAGACACTGGTGGTACAGCTCATTAAATTAGTTTGTAACACAGCCTACTGCCTGCTAACCTTTAATTGCTCACTTAAGAACTCTCCTACAGCGTGTGCGAACCCATTATGCTTTACAATTGGTCACACCTTGTATTGTGCTTGGACAGCCTGGTTATCATCCTCAGATCTAAGGAAGAGCTCTCAGAAGCTCATACCTTCCATCAGCAGAAGTTGGCCCAATAAAAGATACTACCTCACTACTCATCTCTCTCATACCCTGGGATCCCTGTGGTTACAAACTGACATCAGTGTGAGTCTGCTAGATATAGGGCCAAGTGAACACTGAGTAGGGTACCTCAGAGTTGGTCCCTTAAAGAGAAAATCTACCATTAAAATGAAGCTCCACTCCACCATTTACCTGACCACACACAGCCCTTACATTCTCACTATGTCCCCTTAGGAAAGGCATGGTGTGTTAGCATTAACAGACATTCGATATTCATTCCAAGCTCCTAATTAACAAGACAGGGCCTACTGCTCCAGCCAGATAAGTCTCCAGTAGTTTGGTATTAGCTGTTTTCAGTCTGGCCTCCTTCTGGCAAGTTTTGTCTCAAAAACAATTATGAATGCAAGATGTCCAGACAGGCTGTTCTACTTTGACTAGGAGCTGCCTCATCAGACCAGTTTTGCAGGAGCTGGGAAGACAGCTTGACGTTTGACATGCACGTGTGTAAAGCTAAGGGTCAGCTAGAATTCTTACAGTGTAGCTACATATGAATTTTGTTTGCTGTTTTTCCAACAGTCTGGGACCCTTAGAGATGCCCATGGAGGACAGCTCCATGCACACTCTTCACCCTACCGCATTGGACATCAGCTCATGCACTGCATCACCAGTCTTTTCCCGCCGGACCCTGCCAATATTACAGATACGATATATAAGCCTCAGTTTGGGGCTTACTGGCCCAATCCAGCAGTTACTAAGCTTGTGGTTCCACTGAATCTTACATATAAATGGGGGGGGTGAAATTCATTAGCATGTAGAGTCAGTTTAAAGACATGCTCCTTTTACATCCTGCTTGAGCTACCAAAATAGATCTCAAGTGGAACTTGATTGTTTCATCAGCCTTGTACTGACTTCATGTACAAAAGTGAATTTTGTCCCATGTGAATACTGATGTTGATGGGACTATATGTACAGGCAAATCTCTGTATGGGCTTGTTTGCAGACTCCATGTCTATATTGCCTGGTCATATCCTAATTCACACAGGAGGCTGTCACGTGCCTTGTATATCCTGCCACACCAGGTTGACAGGAGATATACAAGCTATGTACTGGAGAATGTGTATCTCCTGTCAACTTACTTATGTGGTTCTTCACTGGGCTACACCAATGGGAAATGCCCTCCAGTTAACACAGTGTTATTCTTTTCAGTGGGGGTGTGTGGAGTTATTGCATTGGACAGTGAGCATTTCTGGAGTCAGTTGAGCAGGTCTCCACTGGCTGCTCAATCAATCCTGCTGCGTCAATCTGTGGAGCCCAATGGAGCAGATTCTCTTGACAAACCCATAGAGTCATAGGACCTCTGCTTTTTCAGCTCTGTTCAGTCCTTGGGAGTCACCCTCTTTACTCTGAGCCCTTCACAGGGGTAGCGCATGCTGTCTGGAGTCAGGCCATTTGGCCCTGCTGTCTCCTGGAACCACATCTCTGAGCCTTCTGCACACCTGTCTCTCTCCATGAGCTCCTGCAAGGTGTCCACTTGCTCTGGACTTCTAGTGCCTTCAGACTCAGGGATAAAGCAATGCAATTCCATCCTCTAGACTGGAACCACAGAATCAAAAGGGTTTATTGTATGTTTGAACACAACACAGGAAATTTCAGGGCCCTGCAGCATAGAAAGCCTCACCACTGTCCATCTTGGTTTGTCCAGCATCCAGGTGGCTCAGATTACTTTTTGTCCCCAGCCCAAGAGCATCTTCTTTCCAACCAAACATTCCTTTCTCAAAACCCCTTCCTCCATCCTTTGTCTTTATTCCAGGGCAAATAAATTACCTGGGCTCTTTCCCTCTTCAGTTCTCTGTTCCCCCACTGGCCAGAACCAGTTGGCTTCCAAGATGGGGTGGGTCTTTGGGTCACTAGCTACTAAATTACACTGTGCCCAGCCCAATCCCTGTTGTTAAGGGTGCTAGGAGAGGCTGCACCCTCTCTCAGCACCTCATTAAACATGCAGCATGCAGACACCAAACATACTCTTGCAAACCATTCAGGAAATCCCCCACTTCATCACAGAGGGTCCACCAGAAAATTACTGACTGTCTATTGGATCTCTTGAGATAATCACACCATACCCATCACCATGGTTTATACATCCTTCTAGTCACTTCTGCAGTCTATTCCTTAAACGTTAAAATTTATTTCACTGTTCAGATATTTGTGGCTTAGCAAATCAATAGACCTGGATTAGCACTGCTGGGAAGTGTTGACAGATTCAGTATTGATTCACTGTGTCCCCTTCTTCTTCAGTCAATTCTTGCTTCTCAGATAGTCATTGCCTTAGACTAGATGTCTTCGGACAACACTTCAGTCAAGACATGATTTGTCAGAGCCTGGGATATCTGTTTGTTTGTGAGAAATTCATTAGCCCTCAAAAAGATATTTACCAAATTACCAAGCCCACCCTGTGACCCTCTCACCTCCACTACACCCCACCCAGATTTCAAGTCCTGGGGAGGGGGCACTCACCTGCAGGTGCTGTGTCTCTGTGGCCCAATGTCCCCTTGCTGAGGTCTACCTCCCCCTCACTGGGAGCCTCCTCCTGCTCCTGTGACCCAGTGGTCTCTAGTGCTGGGGCAGGGGCTGCCTCTGGACTGGCAGCATGGTAGAGGCGTGCCCGGATGGCCTGTGGCTCCTCCTGGGCACTCTGTGCCTCTGGCTCCCCAGGGGGAAATGAGGGCTCCCCTGAGTCAACCCCAGCTCCAGGGAGGCTGCTGGACTCCTGGCTGAGGAAGCTGTCCAGCTCCTGGAAATATCATCAGGGACTGGTGGGGTCCCTCGCCTCCCTGCCCCCCTGATATGCCTGCTTCAGCTCCTCAACTTTGGCCTGGACCTACTCAGTGTCCCGGGTATGCCCCTTGGCTGCCATGTCCCAGGACATGCTGGCATAAAACTTGCGGTTCCTGTGCCAGCCCCTGAGTGAGATGTATATATCCTTCTGGCTCCATAGGCCAGGAGGTCCAGGATTTCCTCTTGGAACCATGACAGTGCCCTGTGCCTCCTCTGGCTGCCTTGAGCTGCCATGCCTGACTGTCCATGTGGGATAAACCAGCCAGTTCTGGAAAGATCTGGCCAGGGCTGTGAATCCTGACCTTTCATTGGCCAGGGCAGGCTCTTCCTCCTCCAGGAACCCTGGGAGGAAGGTCTGACCTGGGAGAAGGTCACAGGAGGTAAAGTTATTTCAAAAAAACCCTATTCCGTGTCCAAAATAGTGGTTTTTCAAAATAGCCTTCTTCGAAATAGGCACTTTTTCGACAGAAAAGCAGGTTTAACGGAACTGCTATAGCGGTTCCTTTTTCCGATATACCATATGGCTTATTTTGAAAAAGGGAAATGCACCCTTGGATGCAGAATATGTTTTTTTTGAATTAAGCCTCCTTATTTCGAAAAAAGTTTGCAATGTAGACGTGCCCATTGAGACATGGCAACTCTATTCAACACATGGAAAATATCAGACATCTGTGCCAACTGGCAGCTTACCGTCTTCTCTCCTTTCTCTTTACTTTTGCACGTGCCCTGGAAAAGGCTTTGTGACTCTCTGCATAAAAGGCCAGATCCTCATCCTTGCCAAGCAAGTGTTAGGAAGGTGCAAAGATGGCTTAAATCTCCCTTTGCATTCCCAGATCCTGAAGTTGCTCTGGACAGGTCTTCCCCTGCCATGTGAAAGCACTCTAAATTCCTACTGGTGCAATGGACAGTGGGGCCAAAAGCACAGCCCATGACTAGCAGGGGTGCTGAGATGTCCCCCTGCTCATACCCCTTCTCCCTGCCACATATGCCAGGTAAGGGGAATGGTGTAAGAGTCCTGACGCTGTAAATACACTATAGGAGGGTGACTCTTCCACTGACTTTCCAGCTAGATCATGCTGGAATTGCCACTCAAAGCATCTATCCACCCAAGAGGATCTAGTTTACAGTAGCTTCAGTATTTCATGGGCCCTGATTCATCCTTCAGTAAAGCAGACTTCTTTCTAAACAGATGCTCAGATAAAGAAGACAGCGTTCTGGCATGACGTGCCCCCTCCCCAGAGCCTTTACAGAAAGTTTTGTTGCACCAAGGAATGCTAGACTATTAGCAATATCTGTAGTCTCAGGGAAATCTACTTTATTAAACTCACCTCAACAGTTTCCTCAGCTTAGATTCATCCTAAATTGTTCCCCATGTGCATACTCTAAACTAGTGCCTCCCTATATGCTTACATCTAAGCCTTGTCTGTCTGTACGCCCTGAAGTGCTCTCCATTGTCACCCCAAACCCCTGTGCACTCACCCCAAACCCCTTTGCACATGGTCTCAGGAGAACCACTGTCTTGCACTCAGCACAATAATTCTCTTTGGTTATGTCTACAGCGGAGGCTCCGTTAAGTCAACTTAACAGGGCTGACTTTAGGTTGACTTAAAGCCCTAATCCAGTAGTTCCCCACCTTTGGTCCATGGGGACAGGTGAGATAAGGTACTGGAGGGAAATGTACTGTGATGAGTGCAATACATTTGTGAGTGAGCCTAATAAATGATAAGAAATAACTGTGTTTGTAATACCCCTCGATATACAAGTTTGACTCCTGTCAGGCACAGTTTATGTTAAAAATGTTTAAAATAGTTTGTTTACATGGTGGTCCACAAAAGCTTTTGATGACAATGTAGTGGTCCACATAAAGGGAAAGGTTCAGAGCCACTGCCTTCATCTATACTTGCCTCACTTTTGAGCAGCAGCTGATGGGAGATATGCAAGGTATCACCCAACAATTTACTAATCTGTTGCTACGCATTAAGATAAGCCACCCAGAAATGCCTTCCTGTCGGCTTACAGCAACTCCAGTTCCAGAGTTGGAGTTGATATGATGATTTCCATAGCGATTGAGTGGATCCACACAGACTGCTCAGTCTCACCCAGAAGATTGCATTGATGGCAGTGATTTTTGCCTCCATCTGTATAGATTTACCCAAAGTCAACCTTGTTAAGTCAACTGAGGGTGTCCACACTGAAAACTGTCAGCTGCCTGCATTCACTCTGGCAGGTGCTAGGTCGACCATTCCTGGTAGCCAGGAACTCTGGGAGGGGGCCTGGAGGCCAATTACGTCGACTTAAGTGCTATTCCCCATCTACACTGGCTTAAGTTGACTTAATAAAGTCAATTTACGCGTTAAGTCAACTTTAAGAGGTGGTGTTATTAAGTCAACTTAAGGAAGACCCCTGTGCTGCCCGCCCTATGCCGGGGACTGGGCAAGCAGCCAAAAAGACAGCCCGGTGCAGCGCTGCTGGTCCACCCGCCCCCACCCACCACCACATGCGCTGCTTTGGGCTCTGGGCTGGAGCAGCAGGGAGGGGGCAGGAGGCAGCGCAGCCAGGGGGCAGCAATACCAGCTCCATGCTGCCTCCTGCCCCCTCCACACTCTCTGGCACAGAGCAGAGAGCAGCGCATATGGCAGGGGTGGGTGGGCGCCAGCAGCACTGAACCAGCTGCCCTTTTGGCCGGCTTGCCCGATCCCTGTGGCATGGGATGGCCAAGCCAGGGATGCATCTGCCCAGGGGATTTTGGCGCCCCTCAAACATTGGCACCCCCCTGCAGCACCTACCATGCTTACTGTGTTCCACCAGCCCTGGCTGTGGAACATTTCAGGTTTGCATATGCATCACTTTCTACTGAAAAGTCATTTAAATGAAAACTTATGACCTGCTCTACTTCTGAATTTGTCAGTGTGAGCCTCTGAATCCTGGGTATTTGTTTCCAATATGTATTCACTTTCAGGTCATTTTAATGGCAGGCTCTTTTCCTAGCTCCATAATTAGCTATCGTAGATACAGTACAGTACAATAGTACACCCTTCTATCCCAATGTCTCAAAGTAACTTTCTCCATAGGTTCCAGCTTGTATGAAATAAGACAGCAGGAACATTAACTCATTAACTCAGTGAGTTAACTAAGTACTAATGTATTGGCTTTGTGTTAAATATTGAATTGATTTTTTTAAATGCCCTCAATATTGTGACAAATTGCCTGTTCCTGTTTGTCCAACCTGCTGTTGTCCCTCTTTGACTCCACTTGATTCACAAATTCATAGGTTTTAATAATACATGGCACCTTTGTGATCATCTGGTCAGATATCCTCAGAACACAGGCCCGACATCTTCATCCAGGACTCGCACATTCTGCCCAACATCTTGGGGTTGAACTTAGACATCCCTTTAAACCAGTTTACTGGGCATAAACAAAGTCCTTATGGGTATGAATCTTACACTTGGAGAGAGTTCATATATCCTACAATGACTTTTCCTTTTCTCATCTGATTTGTGTTGTTGGTCAATCACTTCTTACACTTAAGTTTGGTTTTTGGTTATGGTACCATTTGCAACATTCTCAGGTATAAAGGGTATGGTGTATTGACTGTGTTGGAATTGCACCTGTCCCTTTGAGAGTTCGAGTATTTCCTGGTCCTGTTTGCGGCTAAGGGGACTCTCTGGTGAAGCATGTGATCACTGTCAGAAAGAAGAAAGACAGCCTGGAATAAGGCGTGGTGTGTGAACTTTCCTGCCTTAGGAAGCAGTCTGCTTTGTCTCTCTCTGTTTTTGATTACTGTGTAAGTTAGTTCCGCCCTCTTCAAAGCATCTGATGAAGCGGGATTTTCTCCCACGAAAGTTCATGCAATAAATACATTTGTTAGTCTTTAAGTGCCACAGGACTCCTTGGCTGTGTTCACAGACAGGCATTATTTCGATACAAGTTGTGTCGCAACAATTTGTATTGAAATAATGCCTTATTTCAAAATAACTTAATTTGAATTAACAGTTTATTAATTCGAATTAAGGAAAAAAGCTCAAAGCGAAATAGCAGTTTCAGGCAACAGTTATTTTGAAACAAGTCACTGTTGTTTTGAAACAGCATGTTCGGACGGCATTGTTTCGTCCCCACATGGGGTTTAAGTTGTTTCAAAACAACACCATTGTTTCGAAACAACAGGTGCCGTTGTTTTGAAACAACTGTGCGTGGTGTGAACAGGGTATTTCTTATTTCGAAACAACCTCTGTTGTTTCAAAATAAGAGTGCTGTGTGAACACAGCCCTTGTTTGTTTGTTTGCTTTACTGAATAGACTAACTAGGATTTCCCTTTGGATCTTGATTATTGTGTGTTAATGTTTTGGATTCGAGGAGTAAAAGCAGTGTTACATTGCAACCTTCTACCAAGAGTATTGCCTATTTTGAGGTAATTTCTCTGTTCGTGTGCCATGAACACAGTAGAAAAAAAAACAGGTAACAAGAATGGGATGTTACAGACAAAAGAGTAAGTTAGCAAGTAAAACTAAAATGTCTGTAATATAGACAGTTTCCAGTTTAATGAAAAAGAGGATGATTTTGCAATATAGATTCAAAGACTTGAGCAGTATATTTATGTAAATACTAGAGAAGATATTAATAAAGAAAGGCTGTTTTCAAACAGTGGTGGGAAAACACCATTTACAGTGCTTTAAAATTTTTGTTCCCATGAGAACTTGAGGAGCTGGAGTATAAGGACATAACAGAGATTCTAAAACCCTTATGTGCTCACCACCAACTTTTTAATGAAATGATGCAAGTGTCACCTAAGAAACGTGTAGAAGGAGCATGTATCTCCAAATCTATGGTATGTCTAAAAAAGTTGCCATTTTTTATTGTAATTTCTGGAAAGAGGCTCTCCAAGATCATATGTTTTTAGAGTAAAACACCATGTATTAATGGAGAGGCAGCTGAATATTCTGTATAAGGAGGAAACACTTCAACCCTTCTATAGGGAAACTCAGCAAATCACACCAGAAGCAGGAATACTCTGGCAAGTGGGTGATAGGTATCAAATCTGGTGGGCAAATAGGGTAATACCCCTCCATGCAGAGCTCTATGCCTCACATTACCCCATTTTCAGGGACTCGTGTGATACAAGTTAATGGCTGGGCCATTAACTGAAGATCTGGGGTCAGCCTCTCCCTCAGCATTTATTCCCAGACTGTTATAAAATTTGTTGCCTAAAAAATGCCAGTTGAGGAGCTGTAGTAGAAACATGCATTTTAAAACTTTTTACGTGTTTTTCTATCACACAGCAAGTGAGGGCCTGTTTCTCTCGATAGTTCTGGCTCAGTTCAGGTAGGTATTGGAATGTCTCACGTCAATGAGCCCATGTCTGCTACAAAACGGAGGAACTCTGAGGATGTTCTGAACTTACAGAGATATCAACATTACTTTAACTATTAAATTCCATGCTTTGTGATGGTTGGGGTCTTTCTACAACTGTATTCCAGGGATCTCACATAGAACCTAAATTTAAATGAGCAAAGATTTTTTTGGTGTGGGAATAGCTTTTGTAAGTTATTCACCCATCTGCGTAGAATAATTTGGAAACTAGCAACTGTTCATTTTTGGTCACATTTCCTGTCTTTAAGTTTGCCTTACTCTTCCCATTACAAAACCCTGTTGTCAGTTGCTTATAATTTTATCAAATTTTAATCATTGGGCTGAAAGTGTTCCCTGCTGGGTATCTGCTTGAGGTGCCAATTTTTGCACATTTTCAGCTAAAACTGTTCAGTTGTTTCTCATGTCAAAATTAGAGGGGGGAAAAAAACCCCATTGTTTTGTCCATAGTAAAAAGTTCTTACAACCATTGTTTTAAGAAGCTCAAGCACCTGCTTATTTTGGAAAAGGTCTTGAGTTTTATGGTAGATGGGAAGAACTAGACATTAAAATTAAAATTAGAACAAGACTCACATAGCAAATGGAAGCAAACAAATTGATAGCAGTCAGTGTGGGAGAGAAATCTGATTGGATGCTAGTGTACTGAGGAGGTTTGTTGAGATGTGTTTGGGATGGCCTCAGTACTCATGAGTGAGTTACATGGGTTCATCCCAAACACAGCAGGAGGAAATATTTTCACCAGACATGCCTTCTCATATGCCCTGAGAATTACTTTAAAGACTTGCTCTTTACTGTTTTAAAATAAGATTGACAGTCAGCAGTCCAAGTGCACATATGCTGAACTGGTGTGTTGTGTAATTTATTTCAATATTTCTCAGAAAACTAATGGGAACAATATCCATGTGCTGAAAATGAAAGACTAAAGAGTGAGGTTGAGAACAAATTGATCTTGCTGTGAAAGGAAATTAAAACATTAACTACAGAGAGTCCGCCATCTCTCCATGATAAATCAAGTAACATTAATAAAGTAATCAGACTGGCCTTCCTTGTTGTGATTACATATGCCCAAAAGTTTAATTCACATCTCAGTTTTGGTTCATCAGCTGATGCACAAGTTCCAATGCTCATCTGAGTAAAGAGGGTTCATATAAAAGGCATTCATGTTAATGGCAGGGACTTCGGACTACCCATTGCCAAAGGGTTCGGTGAGACAAGACTGTAACCTTTGAGATAGTATGTGGAACAACACAAAACCAAGTACCTGGAGCAACCCAGGGAGACACACCTAGAGTATTTATGTCTGCACAGTGACAATACAGGTTTTTACTCTTCTGTTATCATTTTATTTAAAAGTTACAAAATCACTAATTAGAATTTTTTCTGTGCATTTTTCTTTGGAAAAAAATTAAAGATGTATAAACTCTTCAGTGTGCATATGTATATTTTATTGCTATGTAATTGGGATCCTCGTTATTCCCTGGGTGGTGCAGTGACAGCTTTTTCATGTGATACAGACACTAATGCATTGAGATAGCTTTCTTCTTTTGCTAAAATGTACCTTCTCAAAGAACACTGCTCACTAATAAGGATTTACATACAAAGTCTCTTTGGGGGTGGGAGGGGGAGCATTAGTTCATGCAGAGTATTTGAAAGATAAGACTCCAGTTGCAAAAGAACAGGGGAAAAATTATTTGGAGACTGAACGAGTGTTTAATCATGTTAATCCTGAGCCCCGGGGTGTAATTGCTTTTGCTCTCAGACAAAATGTTACTTTTATCTAAATTGCTAAAGTGGGAAAAGTGTAACTCTGGTTAATGCTGCACTGAAGCTCTAAAGCAGACCCATGGAGCAGGCCAGCTCCAAGCAGGTGGATAGTCTTTATTTACAGCTTCAGCCTTCCCAATCGACTGCTCAGGTCCATGAAGATGCACTCAGTGGATCAGAACAGTCCCTATGCAGAAGAATAAATGGACACAAAACTGACATCAGAAATCACACCACCAAAAAAAAAAAAAAAACACAAAAAACAGTTGCTGAGCACTTCCATCTTCCTAATCACTCCATTAATGATTTGTTAACAATGGTCCTCAAGAAAATCAATAGGACATCAAGACTTCGAAGAGAAACAGCCGAAATCCAGCTAATATGCAAATTAGATTGTGTGAAAGCAAGACTTAATCGTGACTATGGATTCTTTTCACATTATAACAGGTAATGTGACTGCACCCTCCCCTGTGTGCTGTTCCCCAGAGTTTGAATCCTTACAAATGCCCTGATTTGCCATTGCAGTATGACCTGATCCCATATGTTACACTCCCCTGTATTTATTTTTATCCCGTTCTGTAAATTCCACCTCTTCAAAGTGTCTGACGAAGTGGGATATTCTCCCACGAAAGCTCATGCGATAAATAAATCTGTTAGTCTTTAAGTGCCACAAGACTCCTTGCTTGTTTTGCTTTACTAGACTAACACAGCTGCCCCTTTGGAACTCAGTCGATTGGGAAGCCCATCTCTGAACACCACCCCGGCAACTAGAGTAGCGCTGAGTGGAAGGGAGGCGAGAGGACAAGAATTTAAGGTAAGGGGGCTGCCCTTCCTTGGCTCAAAGATGAGAGTTGATGATAATAAAGAGTGTGCCCGTATGGTGGGGAGAGGGTCCTCACTGCTCCGTCTCTTCTTCCTTTTGAAAAAAAGGATTTGTGAGAGATCAGGAGAAAGAGGGCAAGTCCCAAGCAAGTTACAGCTTCACTCTAACAGGTCACATCCACTTCTGGGCCAGATCCCAAGCAACGGATAAATATATTAAAGTTTACAAGAAACTCAGATATTACAGTAATGAAGAGTACATAAGTACCTAAGATAGATTACAATTATTATTTATTTTATACATCTATATATAAAACTGGTTGACATCCTCTCACATTTTTCCCGTAGTAAATTCCACAGGAAATATATTGAAAAGTTTTCAGCCACAATTTTCCATATTTTCCACTAGAATATTCCTTTAAAAAAATCATGGTTCATTTTTTTCCCCTCAAAATGATGAGTCAGGATGAAATTTTAGTATTGATTTCTCTGACAGGAAAACTTAAAAAATGATATCAAAACCAACATTTTTCTCATGGGTAAACCAGAACCCTACTTAGACAAAACTACATTTTCTGATGAGAAAATGTGTTGTCTATTGTCTCCCTTGAAGACAGAAGTCCAGAGCTGGAGAGAACATTTCTCCTCTTCTACCCATTTCCTAAGAATCCGATGAGACTATAAAATAAGAGAAATCATTAGTTGAGAAATAAGCCTGCCACTGTCTGCTTCCTCAGTTGTGCATTTAACTCCTTTACAATACCTCAGAAACTCCAATGTGCGACTATATCTTTGTTCTTTCCCTGTGAATCATTGCAGTAACACAGTTTACCATCACAAATAGAATTCTCCTGTTTTATTGCACTAAAATAGCACGTCGCCCACTTCGTCTCACTAAAATAGCCCACATTCCAGGGACTGTACCCATAAAGTCACTCTAGCTAGCGCACTGTAACGTCTGTGAATGGGTTGTACTGTCCTTTCAGACTTCTTGTTCATGATTAGAGTCCTTACGTGACAATAAACTGGTCTGGATTCTATCATACAATAATGCCTTAGCAGCTTGACAGAAATTGCTTCAGCATCTTTGCCAACCCAGGGGTGAGAGAAGACAATATAACAATCCAGATCCTCAGCTTCATCCAGTCTCATATATATATATATATGCAGTGGGTTGGAGGTACAACGAGCTGACTTTAGCTCCCTAATTCACAGACCACTTCTATCAACTTGAGGGCTGTTAATCCACAACAAGTAGGAACAGTCAGACCACAATTTTCTGAGTGTAATAGAGACTGGCCAGAGCACAATAGCATTTCAGCCACTTCCTCAGCAGACCTCTGTGCCAGAAGGGAAGAAGTAGGACTGATTACACTAGGATTTCAGGCCAGGATGTGGAAGTTTTCACGCGGTACAATTTACTCTGCTCTCCCAGAATGCAGATCATGAAGGGATCAGAGCAGGTGAGAGACCCTGACTAGACTGTGGCTGGAACTGTCTGCCTGTCATTTGAACAGTGTTAAAGAATGGGAGGGTAAACTCGTTCTTCCTTGCACTGGACAGCAAAGTTGGCTGACCCCAGATGGGAGTGTGCACAGCCTTCTCATCAGGAGTGACATGGAGGAGTGCTCCAAGGGACCTCACAGACAATGTTCCCTGTAAGGCAGGGGTCTCAAATACATGGCCCATGGACTGCATGCAGCCCCTAAAGCTATTTCCTGCAGCCCACAATGACGTGATAGTTACTGCTATTTTCAATATCATTGTATGAAAAGGTTTCAGTGGTGTGGTCCTAAGGCTACTGTACTAGTACCCATGTGGCCCTCTACTAGTCCTCTTGCGGCCCTCATGGTGGTTTGAGTTTGAGACACCTGCTCTAAGGTTTGGTGGCTTGTGTGCAAAATTTTCAAACAGTGTGCAAAATTTTTTCTGAATAAAATTTGTGTGCAAACTCATGTGACAGAAATTGAAAAATCTATAACAATGAAAAATTAATAAAAGCTATTTAAAGTTGGTTTTTATTAATAAAAAACACCTAAGTTAATTAGCATTTACCCAAATTGCTATACAATCAAAAGAAACAAATTCATGGCTTTCAAATAACCCAAGACCAAAGTTATATTCAATCTGGATCCTAGTCGTCACATTTCTGCCTAATACCCTCATCTCCTGTATTTTACATGCAGAGTTACAGTTCACAGGGAGGCCCCATAGTTATCACTGACAGGATTTAAGCTGTCTTAATGGTCCCAGAGCAATGTTCCTTCTAGGGACTGGGATGTCATAAGCAAAAATTTTAGTTTGTGAGCAGAAGTTTTGCCTTGTGGTAACTTGTGAGTCCAGTGAGTCAAGACTTCAAAGAGAAGCAGCTGGATTAGAATTGATATGCAGATTTGATTGTGTGAAAGCAGCATTAAATTGGACTACAGATTCCTTTCCCATTACAACAGGTGATTTGACTTCACACGTGTCTACATGCTGTTTCCCAGTGTTTGAATCTTAAGAACTGCTCTGATTTGCTGTTACTGTATGAGCTGATCCCATGTCTTACACCTCCTTGCATTTATTTTCATCCCACTCTGTAAGTTTCCCCCTCTTCAAAGTGTCTGATGGAGTGGGGTTTTCTTCCATGAAAGCTCATGTGAAAAATAAATCTGTTAATCTTTAACTGCAACAGGACGCTTTGCTTCTTGCGCAAAATAGGCCTATGTTTTAAAATGTGTTTGTTAAAATGAATATGTTTTAAAATCTGTTTATTGTAAATAGAATTAATTAGTTGGGTTTAATTAATTGATTTGTGTGGTTTTTAATTGAAATTTAATTTTCAGAAAGCTTTTTATTTAAAATAATTTTTAAAGTTTTTTTTTTAAATGGAGAGAATGAAAAAGCACGATGAGAAAGAAGGAAGGGAAGAGAGAAGAAAGATAAAGAAAAAGGAAGTAAGAGAAAGAGAAGCAAGGAAGAGAGAGAAAAAAGAATGAAAAGAGGAAAAGAAAAGAGAAAGGAAAGGAAGGGAAAGAAAGAAGGGAAGTGAGAAGAGAAAGAAAAAAGAAAGAAGAGAAAGAGGGAAGGAAGGAAGAGAAAGGGGAAAGAAGAAAGGAAGAGAAAGAACAAAGAGAAAAGAAAGATGGAAGGAAGGAAGGAAGAAAAAGAAAGCTGGCAGCAGACTCTACCTCCTCCCAGGCTGCCTGGCAGTGTGCCTGCCAGGGCTGCTGCTGCCCGGAAGCACTGCTCTGCTCAGCCGCTTAGATATGAGTGGCCAGGGGTGAGGAGATGCCATCACTTCCCAAAGCCCCACAGCTAGTGTTGGTTCTGAGGTGAGCCTCTCATGGCAGCCGGTTTTTCTTTTCCTAGCCCAGCACTGCCGTGAGAGGCTTGGGCTCAGAGACAACACTCGCCGCAGGGCTTTGGGCAGTGAGGGTGCCTCCTCATCTGCCGGCCACTTGGATCTCAGTCGCCAAGCCCTGCTACTGTGTGTGGCCAGCGAATGTGTGTGTGCACGGGGGCCGAAAAAGGTGTGCACTGTTGCGTACACATGCACCTTAGAGGGAACAGTGCTTACAGTAGTTACTGAAGGAAACAATCAGGTTGCTAAACTGGGACCACTCGAATAAAGATCTTTCTGTTTTAACTAGGATGGCATAGAGGATTGTGACCTGTGCTTTTTAATCCTATGATATAATAGCCACAGAACAGAAAGGAGTCTCTTCTACACTCTTTCCTTCTGGCACAGGAATGTATTGAATAGGATAGAAATCATTACATACCCCACCAATGGATGACCAATGCATGGACATTAATGATAAGGACCCTACAGACTATCAGACTCTGTAGAACCTTCTCTCATGAGCAAAATAAAAATTTGCAGTCATCAGCTGCTTTTGTTTATTTTCAGTTTTACAAAAATATGCCCTGCTAGGTGCCTAAGCCAACCTGACATATAACCACCTCTTATATGCGATATTAATAATTAGAGGTTCACCAAGGAAGTGCCCTAGGTTTAGGTGAAAGTGTGAAAAACTGGGACACTTGTTTTCAGGGGTAGAGGGGGTAGTTGCCTATATAAGACACAGCCCCTAATACTGAGCCTGTCTCAATAATATCAGGATGTCTGGTCACCTTACCCTGGTCCCGGGCTGCATTAGAGCAGCTTTGTGCCTTCCTACCAATGTAAAGTTAATTTTACGAGCTCCAGGATGATTTTCCCAATTCAGGGGGATTTTGTGTGGCTGAGTGCAGAGGTGGCTTTACGGGTAGGTGAAGCAGGCGGCCGCCTAGGTCCCCACGCAATAAGGGACCCCATCCTTAATTTGGTGGACAGAAATGAAAATACAGAAAAATACAGAAGTTGTTCCCATCTAGCTGAACCAGTAAAGCTGTAATTCTCAGCACTTTTCAGTCTTAGCTCATCAAGGCAAGCTATTATTAGGATCTCTGCTTCGTCTGAATTGCAGATTTCACCATTATCTGCCCATCAACTTCACACCGGTATGCTAAAAAAGCAGGAGCACCAATAGACAGCACAATAGCAGGAACTTTTCCAATGGTCTCATCTTTTAGTTCCTCAGTGTGGCCATTTATTCTGCCATTTTTTAATTCCACTTATGAAATTTTGCCTTTTTCTTTCTTACCTGTTCTTCTTTTGCCTCTCCCTTTGCCTTTGTGACAATTTTTCCTTTGGCTTTAGTTAGCTCAGGTTCCCAGGCAGGTCCATATGGGCTGCTACATAGAAATACAGTGCTGCCCTCAAGTAATCATTACAGTTGCATATGATGTCTGTGATGTGACCCTGCCAGCAGGCTCAGAAATTTGAGGACCTTGGGGGGCAATTACTGCACCCGTGGGGTATGGGGTAGATTCAGGGTAAACTTTATTAAAACAGGTATGGGAGGGCAGTGAGTGGTGGTGTGTATACGTGGTGCTTGTCACAGTGGGTTTTTTGTGAAGTGTTGTGGGGTGCTAAACTTTGTGGAGTGGGGGCAGGTTGGGGAACACTGGGGCTTCAGTTAATCTAGCTTACCCCTATAGCCCTACTCACTGTAACCTAAAATGTGCTCTAGTACCCTATGGGGGGGGGGTGTAGTACAAACTTGACAGGCAGCGGCGGCAGGGGAGGAGAGCAGCGGGGAAGCGGAGACCTGAAGAGGAGAGAAGGCAAGTGGGAGCGGGTTAGGGACAGTGGGACAAGGAGGCACATGGGAGTCGGGGCAGGGAGACAGAGGTGGACTAAGGGTTGGGAAGTGCATGGGGGTCCAGGCAATGGGGGAAGAAGAAGGGGCTGAGTGGGGGTTCAGGGGTTTGAGAGGGAGGCGGAGGGGGACTGCCTGGGGTTCGGGGGTTTGAGAGAGAGGCAGGGGGGACTGACTGGCAGGGAAGGGAGCAGTGGTGGGAGAAAGAAGAGAGAGAAAGGAGGAGGAGGGCAGGAGCTGCAGGACATGGCTGCAAAAAAAAAAAAAAAAAGAAAAAATTGCTTAATATGCAGATGGTCCTGGGTTCAATTCCTAGGGGGTTGGACTCAATGACCTCATGAGGTCCCTGCCAACCCTATTGTTCTATTCTATTCTAAGTTGGGGGGGGGGGGTGCGCTGTGGGAGCGGGAAGCCAGCGGTGAGCGGCCACAACGAGGGGCGTGGGCAGTGGGAGGAATCCTGGGGCAAGGAAAGGGGCTGCAAAAGCAGCAGGAGCTGCAAGGGGGGCCGCGGCGGACCTGCATGGGAACCAGTGACAGTGGGTGAGCTGCAGAGAAGGGGTGAGCCAGGGGGAAACGGAGGCAGCGGGCTGGAGTCACAGGACGGGGCACGGGAGGCTGGTGGGAGCCAGCTGGAGTAGCGGGATGCTGGCAGCTGCAGGCGGAGAGGTAAAAGGAAAGGGGTAGGTAGGCAATGGTGGAGAGGTGGGTAAGTGGCAGGAAAGAAAAGGTTTCAGGGAGCTAGAGCTGGGGAGGGTGAGATGGAGGAGCGGCGAGCCGGAGGAAAGGAAGAGAAGCGGAGAAGTGGCGAAAAGGGGGTTGCAGGGGAAGGAGGGACTTGGGGCACACAAGGGGGGTTTGGGGAATAAAGAGGGGACAAGTAAAGTTTAAATAGAAAAGGTTTATTTAAGTTGGGGAAGTTACAGAGGGGAGGGCAAAAGCAACTTAACAAAACAATTCTAAAAGCTACAAACTAAAGGAAACAATCTCATCACCTAACTTAATACTACTACCACCAATTAACTCTATACAATGTTGCAATGAGCGGTGGACACCTTTAAAACAAATTCAAACAACCCAGAAGGAAAAGAGATACATTGAGTGAAACTAAGTAGCTACAGGCAATTACAGACACGAGAGCTCCTAACACAAAGTGGAGCGACAAATAAACAGAAAGACACACACACAAGACTGTAAAGCTGGGGAGAACAGTTTCAAAGCAGCAGTAAAGAAATAGAATAACTTTATTCTTTAGAGAAAGGTTGCAGGGCAGACTCTTACCACTCCTAATAGCAGCAGCATTACAGGCAGGAGAAGGAGACTCGTAATCGGCCGGCAGTTGTACTCGTAGGGGTAACTCGTGGATAGGCTCTGGGGGAAACTCGTGAGCGGAGGAGGTCAGCATCTGGGTGATCAGGCCAGGCGAGATGTTGAAAACCATCCTGCCTGAACACCCCAGATCCTCAGTTTTTAAGCTGTGTTTCCCACCTTTCCCTGATCACAGGGGATGCAGAAAACAATGGTGGTGAGAGTCATACCCTGCAGGACCTTACAATTAGGCAGAGCCCACCTACACCAAGCCCTGCAAAAACAATGGGCACTCAGGGTGTTAAACAGCCATCCAGTTAAGTTCAAGGGGGCCATCTAGTTAAGGTGAAGGGGCCATCAGTTCCCTTCACAGATTCTCTATACTTTAGTGATGGCCTGGGAGGGGCGGCCATCAAGGTAATTGCTATGAGTCACAGACATGATGTATGTCTTTCTTTTGGTAAATAATTTTTTAGCTTCTTTTGTAATTACCATTTAATATTTTTGAGGGGGCTAGAGTCTTATAAACTTGAGTACTTCAGAGAATTTCGTGTTTTTCATTCATTAGCTACACACTAGAAACCTTTTCATTTATTTATGATAATTATTTGTCTTAAACTTCTAGTGAACATAAACCCAAGCCTATATGAAAAATTTGTAAGAGTTGACTGCCAAAATATTAAATGTAGTAGTTATTTGAGTCATCATTAATTTTACCACTTTTTGTTAATTAATGCACATACTTTTAAAATTCAAATGTTCATTTTAACTTTGTAGTTCAACATTCACTTAACTTAAATGAGCTAAAGATGATCAACTTACAAGCTTCATGATGGAAAGATCTTTAAAATTATCATACCCAAGAATAATTTGCAAGTTCCACAGGGATAGTCATGTTAGTCTGGTTCAGCAAAGCAAACAAGGAGTCATGGGGGGAGGGGGCATTAGAACTACAGGGACACTGGGGCCATGGGGAGGGCGGCAGTAAGGGTCTATAGTTGTCCCTTTAGGCAGCCCCACAATGGGTCTTTGCCTAGGGCCCCAAATTGCCTAAGGCTGCCTCTGGCCAAGTGCCACCATTGTAGAACCTAGACCAGTCCCCCACTAGTGGTCAGTACAGGGAGCACAGTGAAGGAATAGCATGGCCTGGTGGTCTGCAGAGACAGAGGTAATTCCAGGGTGTCCCTGTTTGCTGCCTTCTGTAATGACTCTTTGTGGCTCCTGGCAGCCAGTGTGAGGTGAAATAATCTTCAGGCTACTTTTGTTACACCAGGGGACTGGCTCTGTGCCCAGTGAATGCACTATTGACTGAATACAAAGTAGACTCAAAATACATTGGCACCCTTCTGTTATGTGCCAGGAGCACCTAGCACAGTATCTGGCTCAAGAACAAGTATAAAATTTAAATGTAATTTTAATCAACACAGTACACCAAGCAATGGACTGACTGCACTTAAAGATAAATACATCCCAATCATCCCAAGAGGGAAAGGCTAGGAGACCGAGACCCTTCAGCTCATTTTACTCCACTTTTCATTTCCACATTCCGCTATCTTCTTTCTCATTTCTCCTCCATCTGTCCCCTCCACTCTGTCGCCATGGGGAACGGGTCTATCTTTTGTGCCACAGCCAATTTTTCTTCCTTTAGTTCCCCATGTGAGCTAACCTGCTGAAAGTAAATGTAAAGATGGAGGTGGAAGCAGCAGCACTTATACACACACACGGGAAAAAAATTCTCCTGGAGATAGAATTTTCCTTATCAGTTCAAATGATTACACACCCTGGTTTCACTGAGACAGTTCTGACTTTTGAGAAGTCCTGGTGGCCTTTGGAGATGTCTGAAATTTATCAGTTTTTCATTTCATCTGCCACAGTGTGGCACACTGGTGGTACCTCCTGGTGCTGGGCTTTGTGCTCTGCTTGGCTCAGGGTGGCTTCAGTCCTCCTTTGTTCCACTTTTGAGTGCCCCACCCCACTGGTGTCAGCCCTGGAGGAAGAAGGGGGGAGTGGGCCCACCCTCTATTCCAGGTCCCAACCCAGAGGCCCTAAAATAGGCAGTTATGTGCTGCCAAGCAAGTCTCCGTTCTGCAGTACTTTCCGCTGGGCTCGTCCTCCTCTGTACCTTTAGGATTCTTGCACCCAGTGTCCACTTCTCCAGGGCTTCCTTCCTCTGCCTCTGTTATTTGTCTCTTCCCTAGTAATCTCCTGGATGTTTCTAGAACACAGTACTGCCCTCCTGCTCCTTCCTCAGTTTGTGCAACATCTGTTTGGGCGAGGGGGGCTTTTATTATGCACTCGGCTGCTTCTTAGTTCCACTCAGGTGCTCCCAATTATTCTGCAGTACCCTGACTAATTGCTAGGGTACACAGCCTTCAACATCCTGTGGCTTATATACCTTCCTTTTATTCTGTACCCCTGCCCCATGCCCTGAGCTGGCTGCCAAACTTGCAGCTGGTCCTATTCCAAACCATACCCTGCCAATATCTGTACATGCTCATGCTCCACACCTTCCACTTCCTTGCCCTCACATCCTGCCCCAACACCAAATGGCGGGACCTTATACCATCTGTGGAGGGTGAGGACACCCACTGGGCCAGCCTGCACTCCACCCTAACCCCGCAGCCTGCCACGGACATCAGTTGGTGGTTCCTACACAGAGCTGTGAGCACAGGCATATACCTGGCATGGTTCACCCCATAACCAGACACTTGTCCTTTCTGGGGTGAGGGAGACCCTGGCGCATATGGACCTGGAGTGTGCCAGGTTGCAGCCCCTCTTCCGGCTCCTCCAGAACTTCTTATTGGGGTTCTGGCTGCACTTTTCCCCACACATATTCCTTTATACACTCCCTATCCATGGCCCCATGAAGACACGGGACCTCTTCGCCAACCTCCTCCCAGCTTATGCCAAGCTCACCACTTTTAAGACCAGGGAGAGGAGGTTGGCTGAGGGAGGAGCATGCAACTTTGGGGCCTACTTCCAGTCCCTGGTCCAAGCACGTGTCCAGGTAGAGTTCCTCTGGGCGGCATTCACTGGCTCCCTTGACACCTTTCGGGAGCAGTGGGCACTGTCTGGGGTTCTTTGCTTGGTATCCAACTCTGAATCCCTCGTTCTGAACCTGTAGCCTCATACCCAACCCCGTTTGTTGTTAGCTGTCCCCAGTACTTAGTTGATTCTGGGCCCAGTCCCACCTCCTCTTAGGCTGGAGGAGGGGTTTTAGCAGTGGGCAGGCTTGCAGCTGCCCACCACCCAGCTTTCGAAAGGTCTAGTCTGTAGCTGCCAGTTGGTCTAAATATCTCACAACAGTCTTATTTTTCATAACTAAGAAAGTTTGTTCAAGATGGACAGTGTACTGAGCAGACTGTACTCTGGGCTGCCAGAAACAAACAGGTCAGCAGAACGTGAATGTGCATTTATTGTGATGAACAGTGCTTGAAGTAAAGAGAAAAATCAAATGACTGCAGGCACTGTCAGAGCCAGTCTGCTCTTCAGCGTGCATGTTAATGACACATATTCATGATAAACTTACTGAGGCACCAAGTTACTGGAAATAATCCCACACTCAGAAATATGCTTGTGTCACTGCTGAGTCAGAAGTGAGTCAACACGTGCTAAAAAGTGAACTTGTGCCCTTTGTGGGAGCATTTATGTGATCCTAAAAATGTCACCACAAAACCACCTGCTCTTTTGCAAAATCATATTCTTACTTCTGTAAGAAGTTTAAAGATAAACACTTTCCACTGTGGTCAGAGGCCAGCTGACTGAGGCAATGTCATCCTATACAATGAATGAGGCCCTGTCCATTTACTGAAATTCAGAATTCACATTCATTAAGACAGCAGCTTTGCTGTGAAGCCATACCATGGATAAAGTAAATCCAGAATTTAAAATCAACATAGCTTAGTCAAATGGTTACAATTTTTACACATAAAATTAAAACCAAACAATGAATCCTTGTACCCAAAAATCAATTTTAACTTTCAAAGCATAGCTATCACTGCTCTCCAAAAAATATACAAAAAGAATTAAAAGTACATTTTTTCATCTAGGTCATAAGGAAATTTTAGTTCATGTAGCATATATTCATGTAGGACTGTCTAGAACACTGGTCCCCAACTGGTTGATCACTATCGACTCCTGATCAGCACTTGCCATTAAAAACTAATGAACAAGGTGCCATCTGCTGGGAAGAGGTTGGAGACCACTGCACCTAGATTATGGAAGTGACAAATCAGTGACTCTCAAATTATGATGGTAAAATATTAGCCCAATCATAGACTATAGGATAAACTCACATTTGTTGAGCCAGTCTAGATGGGGCTTGATGAAAGTTTAATTATTAGCAGAATATGCAAGGAAGATATTGGATGGTTTAAGCGGGTACTTGGTCCTACCATGAATGCAGGGGACTGGACTTGATGACTTCTCATGGTCCCTTCCAGTTTGTGATTCTATGAATCAGGTTAAGCCTCCACAGGACCAGCAGCAGCTTTCCCCAATAGGTGCTGAAAAACCATCTGATAAGATTCAATGTGACGTTTTATACCCAGCCATGAAATGTTACAGCAGAGGAGAATATTTCACAGCTTGGGTCAAACTTCTCTATAAAACATCATCATCTCCATCAAGTTCCCTTTGGGAAAAGGAAAGCTGTCCCCTCATACAGCTACTTTTGACACTGGGAACTGAGATACTGGCTTAGCTGTTACCAGCTCACAAAAGAATACAAGAAATAAAGTTTGCAGTGTTGAAGTAGTAACTAGCCTATATGCAGATAACTTACTTCTGACTTTAAAGAGCACAAGGGAATTGCTGACAAGGATGATGGAGCCTGTTGTGGTGGATGGGTTGAATTCATGAGCAATGCACTGACGCAGTGGTTCTCAACCTTTTTGGGTCATGACACACTTGGCAGCATGTTGTGACCCTATTGGACACACCAGCCCACTCCCCACAGACCAAATCCAACCACCTTTCCAGCTTTCCATGACACTCACTGCTGTGTGGTGACAGTAATATGTCCTGAGACAGGAGTTGAGAACCGCTGCATTAAAGAGTGATGGGGCTGGGATTTAAAAGGAAAGAATCAGGCTCAAAGTACTTATGAAGTAGAGGTCAACATGCAGATTTACTAACTGGTATCAATACCAGAAGTAGGCACAGACCTGAGTTGATGGAGTTCTCTCCATCTGTCTATCTGGGTTAGAACAGACCTTTGAAAAGCTGTAGGGTACCTGGAGTCCTGTTTCTGTTGACAGTAACCCAATACAAATATCCAGCTGGTGGTTAGAACAATGAGATAAATTATTGTCTAGTTTAGCATAAGGACTCAATAGAGGAGAGACTAAAGAGAAGGCAGGACTTCTCTGTGTGTGCTGGGGTGTTGGAAAAGGAGTGGCAGGAAGCTGAGATGGGGCTCAGACCAGCAAGAAGCCAGGAAGGAAGACCCACAGGGAGGAAGTTAGGCTCCTGTGAGGGAGGCCCTAAGGTAGGGTCAGTAAAACACTTCAGTAGAGTCTGAGTGAGGTGGAACTTAAATGGCTTATTAGTTCAGCAGAGAAGGGA
Source organism: Podocnemis expansa (assembly GCA_007922195.1). Classification (NCBI taxonomy): domain Eukaryota; kingdom Metazoa; phylum Chordata; order Testudines; family Podocnemididae; genus Podocnemis; species Podocnemis expansa. The sequence continues at coordinate 2,085,456 of ML682047.1, forward strand.
GAAGCCAGAGGCCTGAGAACCAAAGGGAAGCAGGGTTACATCAAGGTTGTGGGGAGCGCAGCACAAGGGAACTTGATGGTAGGAAGGAGATCAGGGAAACAGCAGTATATCTGAAGAAGCAGACCTAGCTGCTTAACACAGGGCTTTTACCCAAAACCCAGAGTAGAGGCTGGGCTGGGATTCCCCTGCCAGCCCCTTCAGAAGGGGCATGTAAGCCCAGCATAAAGAATATTGAGCTCAGGGTGGGGCTGAAGACTGACCTCCAAAGCACATACTAAAGATAAGCCCAGTTTTGCCCTGGGCTATTTTACAAGCTTTTGGTTGGGCCTTCATGTTGCTCAGGGAGAAGACTGAACTTCATGGGACTTGGCTGGAGGGCTGAGCCACAGAAGACTCAGTGACAGGCAGGAGGCCTTCAGGAAGTGTTGGAGATGACAACTACTTGCAATGTTGCACCCCAACCCAAAGAGGAACTTTAAATAGCAAGTGCACTGCTTTACAGAGACATTGTAGGAAATGAAGTGGACCAAGGACATGAGTAAAGGGGTCTAATGGGGTAGGTGGTTTTGGGCAGTAGCTGGGGTGGGGGCAGGTGTTGGAGGGTCAGGCATTTGAGGTGCAGTAGCTGAGGCAGAGGCCAGACATTTGGGGGGGGGAAGTAGCTGGGGTACATGAAGGGGGCCCAGACATATGTATGGGGCCCTGGAAATTTAGGAGGGTTCTGGTCCCCCCCATATTTCCCTTAACCCTGAATTTTGGGGGCAGTAGCTGGGGTGAGTAAAGGGGTCCTGCAGAGGCATAAGGGGGGCCCACACTAGTGTGAGGAGGGCCTGCCAATTTAGGAGGGTTCCAGGGCCCCCCAGATTATATTTTAGCCCCTGGCTGTATGAAGACTCAACATAAGAGTGTTAGAGGATTGTCATGGGATACACTACCCCCACTCACTCAAACACAGGGGGGGAACCTGGTTTGAGCCCCCAAACATGGCCCCTTGATTTGGGGCAAAGCAGCCCACTGGCCAGAGTCAATGGTCAAAGGCCTGTTGGCATAGGGGAAGCATGCCCAGGTAGGGGGGTTCAGGCCCACCCACTCCACTGAACCCCAGCCCAGGGCCCTGGGGTTACCATAGGGCTTAGTCCAGTTGGTGGGGACCCATGCTGCATTGCACCAACTAGGACCACATCAATACCACTGCTCACCCCTCTGGACACCACCCTGGGCTGCTTCCTACCTGGGTCTTTGACAGTGTTCCCCCTTTCAATTCCCTGGATCTGTCCAGTGTCACCAAGTCTTTGGCCTGGGCCCCAGGATCCTCACAGCAGAGTCCACCTCACTCAGCAGCATGTCCAGTCATCAGCATCCTCAGCCTCTCAGTGGTGTGCCCCTTTAAGGCAGGGGCTGAACCAGTCCCTGGATAGGAGCCTCCACCACATGTCTGCCCCTGACTGAGGGGAACTGCAGCCTTTTATGTCTGGGCAGCTGTTCGAGCATGCCCAGCAGGGCCTAAGGGGCGGGGCTACCTCTTTCCTTAAGGTATATAGGCCGGCTTGAGTGCGGGGCGGGTCCACCCCGTCACAGGGATGTGTTGGCTGAGTATGACGTCAATGGTGGAGAATGTATGAAATCACTGACTGATTCTGATCCCAGCAGGTCCCCCCCAGAGAATAAGGTGTCTATGCTATGCCACTAGCTCAAAGTCTTTTCAGACTTCTCTCTTAAGGAAAGGTACAGAAGAAAAGAACTACTAATTATCCTATAGCACAGCACATTACATACTCCTGTCACTTCACAGTGAAAATAGTACATTGTCTGTGTTGTGTTTTCCCTGTAATGACAGTGGTAAGAGAATGTTAATGCCTGGAAACCTGGATGCAAAGATAGCAAAAATATTGTCGTTCAACTCCTGTGCAAGTGTGGCAGATTCATAGAGTGCGTAGTACAGAGCATTGGATTAAGGGACCATGTGAGTCTTCTTTCTTGTGTCATAAGTAAGCCTTTGCCAACTGAAGGGTGTATATCCTTTGAGTTAGAGATCACGGTTAATGCAGAATAATTCAACAGAGCAACATCTAGATTGACCACCTTATCAAATGACAAACTGAATGTGTAGAAAGCTGCACACTGTATAATGCTGAAAACAAGAGACTAAAAACATGGCTAGCTTAATGGTGCAGGGTCACACACTCCCACTCCTTTTCTTTGGCCATCCTCCCCTCTTCAACAGATCAGACCAGAATCTCTAGTGCTTTTAACCATCCATGCTCCTTTATTTACAGAGCTTCACCTTCCTCCCAATAATATACAAACTGGCACAAGTCCAGCCCACCTTTACTAGGCTTTGTTGGGGCTCCATGTTTTTTCTCTCCCCTCTGGCTCCTGCAGACAGAATCTGCCTGAGCCACACCTCCCCCTCCTCAGGCCCCTGAAGCAGGATTTATCCTGCTCTGGGTCTCTCCTAGGTTTTGCCCACTTTCTCATTATCTCAAGGCTTTGTTTAAGGCAGTTTCATGTGGCCAGCTGCCCCACATTAGCCCTCCAACCAAAGTGCCTCAGGGTAGCCAAGACAGTGGGTTACCGCCTTCCACGCTGCCACACGCAGGAATTAAACATGTCATGGCAAAAAGAACAGAATAAACATGACCAAGATGCTAAGGGAATACAAATATTTTTAATTTCACAAAATAAGTAATTATAGCACTTCTAATTGTGCAGAAAAAGTTTCATCTTTTGGACCCCATCCTTCTTACTTGTCAAAAGGTAGCCAGGTACATCTGCCTGTTAACAATGCACAGAAAACAGCTCAGGAGAAATTTGTTTAAGTCATCCTCATGAGACAGATCAGTCAACTTTTCTTTTCTGTCCAGAAAATACAAGTATTTGGGGTGAAATCCAGATTCTGCTAAAGACAATGGTAAAATTTCCATGAACTTCAATGGGGTCAAGATTTCACAGTTGAAGTATGAGGCTGAGATTGTCAAAGACACAACTGGGAGCTAGGTGTTGTATGCTTTGTTGCCCGTTGTACCTTAGAAAACATCCACCTAAGTGTTCCAGTGTATCATTACAATCTAACAAGCTGCACCTGCTCCCACCACAAACTACTCGATGCATAGCAGGATCAAATATTACCACTTTCACCGAAGAATGAACAGACTTTTAAGCGGAATCAGACCAGGCAACACTGCAGCTGGCCCTGAATGCTGCTGAGCCCCAAACCTGTTAAAGCGGAAGGAATGTATTTGATGGTTGGGGAATAGTTTACTGCAGAACATGAAAAATGACCAGGAAACAGAAAAATCCCTCTCTGGGTCTTATAAGTGGCACGAACCCCCACAATCCAATTCCCATTGGGGTGAACAGCATTTGGAGGGGGTGTGGCACTATGGAATGAAATTGAGAGGCTACGGAGACATCTTTCTGTCCTTTAGAAAAGCAGTCTGTTCATTGTTTTATGTCTCCAGTAAAGTCTGGAGCATCTTTGGGTACCAAGACGGGATGAACCCAACCCACAAACATTTTCTAAAATCATTATTGAATTTACAAAAAGACTTTGAGTTGTGGGAAGGGAGAATAAATAACACCAGATGGTTTGAGGTTGATCTGGGCTTCACCTGAAAGAAATAGAAAACTTGGGCACAAAGGAAGAAGAATAAAGGGACGGCCATTCCTGAGGGAAAGTTCTCCGTTTGTGACATTGTCACATGGTTTGTCACTGTGTGGGTATGCCTCCACTGCAAGCTGGATGGCTGAATTTCTGCCCAAGGCACCCAGCTAGTGTGCAAAACAAATAGTATGGCCAAAGTGGCATGAATGGCCAGAGGAATTAGTTGCCCCACGTGTGTGCCTACCGTCTCAGATGAGATTGTAGTCGTGGCAGCTAGCCCCTTCTGCTGCTCACCGAACCTCACTCTGTTTTCTCCACACTAACTCAATGAGAGCTGGCTCAGACATGTCTTCGGAGCTGGAAGTTACACCTCAGCTCAAAGTGGGGAGGTAACCTGTGTGCAGGGCTGAGGGGGCCTTTCACCTCCCTCTCCCTCTGACTGGTTTAGAGGTGGATTAGGGGTCTTGGGGCCCCTGTCTGGGGACCCATCCCCCCAATCTGGACTTGCAGCCCCCCCTCCAACCTAGAGCCATGCCCTCTCCAGTTGTGGGGGGACTCGGGGACCAGGGGCTGTTCCCAGCCAGGCTGGCCGGCCCCCCTGAAGGCAGCAGACGCATGCTGTGGTTTAGGGGCAGCCTGAAGTCTCACTGGAGGTCGTACTGCATGCAAGCTGGATCCGCCCCAGAGCAGAGCAACCAGTCACACTGGTCCAGGTCCACCCTGTACACTCGCCTCCCCCCCACTTCGGGCAGGGTGGAGGACATGGGCCCCATGGGCCTCTACGGCAATCCGCCCTGGCTTAGGTTGTGAACTTTCCCATTTGCCTCCAATGATGGTCAGTTTCAAAGGATTCTGGGTGTTCCCATCCCTCCCAGTCACCTGAGAGCTGTACTGGGAACAGAAGAGAGGCCGAAGGAATCCTTAGAAATAACAGACAGCAATAATGAACTCGAAAGTGAGACAGAAAACAGCCTCACATGATCGTGCACACGTCCTGCATCTTGCCATCTTCTCTTTTTACTTTCACTCTCCTAGATCCTGGCTGTGCTGACCTGAATCATCAACAAGAAAATGAAAAGGGCCCCATTACTGGCCTGAGGCCATGCCTTTGCACACCCCTGCCTTCTGCTCAGCCCAGAGGCAGAGCCTACAGCAGTGACTAAGTGAAAGCCAGCAGACCCTTCAGTTCTAGCGGCAAGACTTTAAGTTCAGTCAAGCTGGGAGTTTTTTCTTACATCACACAGACACTGAGATCTTCTGTTACATTGTTTGAGTACTGATTCCATAGGCTACTAAAATTAAGTGGAGGGGATGGAGAGTTATTATATGAAACCACGTGAGGATTTTACAGATGGATGGGCTAGCAAATTTTCTTATTCAAGAAAACCAAATCCTATCTTGCTGCCCAGAAATATTTTTGTCACTCAAATTTTTCTTGCACACTGACAACATTGGCCAGATTTTCTAAAAGGACGCCCCAGTCCCACTGAGAACACGCTCCTCATTTGGGGCAGTGCTCTTTTGAAAATCCACCCTGTGTGTATGAACGGTCTCAGATTGCAACACAACAGCAGTGTGAACCCTGGTTTCCTAGCCTAGGGTTATGGTTGATCTATAAGGGGTTTATTGCTTAAAGATCACACCAAAATTGCTACCCAATGGGACAAGGTGGGTGAGGTCATAGTTTGTTATTGGATCAGCTTCTCTTGGTGAGATAGACAACCTTTCCAGCTTACACAGAGCTCTTCTTCAGGTCTGGGAAACTGACTCAGAGTGTCACTGAGTTCTCCATCTTCAAGCATCTGATGACGTGGAATTTTCTGCCAGGAAAGCTCATACGATTAATAAATGTATTAGTCTTTAAAAGTGCCACCAGACTAATTGTTTGTTTTGCAAAATACAAGGTGGAACAGATTAGCATGAATAGTTAACATGCATTTCAACAGACCATTCAAAATGAAAAGGATCGTTAACATATCTTTAGTTATAGAATGGAAGGTGGGGGTAAGTAACGGGGTGGAAGTGTGGTTTGATAGTTACGTATTGCAATAATTCATACATCCAGCATCTCTGTTCAGTCCATGATTTTTAGTGTCTAGCAAAGTTATCAATTTAAACTCCTTGGCTTGTCTTTGAAAGAGTTGAGAAGGTTTCCTATGAAAATAAGGGTTTGTCAGTCAGAAGTACAGCGATCGCTTTGTGGAAAGTGCATATGCTATCTGGAATGCTGTATCAGAGGTTTCAGTTTGCTGATCACTGAATTTCTCCTTTGTATCATGCAGGGCATCAGCCTCCCAAAAAATTAAACAGTGGCTCACTTTAATCACTTATTGCTTTTCCTTGCTGCTTAATAAGTCCACTCCCATCCTTTCATTTGGTCAGGTGGGCAGATCATGTGGTAACAGGATCTTTCTTCTGGCAATCCCACTGTATCCTTCCTTGAACTTCATATATGGTTCCACTACTGCAGCCATCTGTGAACAGAATATGTATCATTCCTTTGAAGCTCTGTATCCCTTTCACCTTCACTGGAGCTGGCATGTCTCTCACAGCTTCGATCCGGTTATGATCTACTTTCAGTCTCAGCAGCTGTCCAGTGTGAGCAGATGGCCCACGTATGTCATCTCACCCTGTTCCAGTTGCATTTTTTGTGGATGGAGTTTCATATACTTGACTGAAGAAGCTAAGTGATTAGTTTCTGTAACATTGCTCCCTTCACCAACAATAAGGATATCATCTGCAATTATTTCCAACCCAGGCAGTCACTCCAGCACTTCTGAGGGTCTGCTGCAGAACACTGCTAGTGCAGAGCTTACGCCTATCAGCATGCACGCCATCTATAGCAACCAAACAGCATCATAAAGGTTATCGGTGGGATAGTCAAATAATCACAATTAACTCAAGTGATTAATTGGTTTTGTGTTAACTTAATTAAAAAATTAATTGCGATTAATTGCAGTTTCAATCACACTGTTAAACAACAAACCACTATATTAAATTTATTATGAATATTTTTGGATTTTTTCCACATTTTTAAACACATCAATTTCAATTACAACACAGAATACAGAGCACCGTGCTCATTTTATTTTTATTACAAATATTGCACTGTAAAATGGTAAACAAAAGAAATACTATTTTTCAATTCAATGCATACAAGTATGTTAGTGCAATTTTTTTATTGTGAGCATGCAATTTTAAAAAAGAAGGTTTTGTTCTATAACTGCACTCAAAAATAAAATAATGTAAAACTCGAGAGCTTACGCATCCACTCAGTCCTACTTCTTGTTCAGCCAATTGCTGAGACAAACAAGTTCGGTTACAACTACGGGAGAGAATGCTGCCTGTTTCTTATTAAATGTCACCTGAAAGTGAGAACAGTCATTTGCATAGCAATTTTGTAGCCACTTCTGCAAAGCATTTATGTGCCAGACACACTAATCATTCATGTGCACCTTAATGCTTTGGTCACCAATCCAGAGGACACGCTTCCGTTCTGGTGATGAGTTCTGCTCGATAATGACCCAAGCTGTGCGCACTGTGTATGATCACTGTGGGTCAAAATCTGTTCCTCACATATCAGACTATACAGATTCTGGTTTGGGAAAGTTCTTGTAGATGTCATCAGTTATGGGCATGTTTTCAATGCCTGGTTCAGTGGTTTTTGATCAACATAGATGTCTACTTTGCCTGATGTCTTCTCTAATGCCACCATTCTGGTCACCCAGGTTGTATTGGTTTCTACAGGTGCTAAGGTACTGTGCTGTACAGAATTTGAGCCCCTTGCCCCCTGACTTACATAATGCTACTGGAATTTTCCCTTATGGTAAGCATGCAGGTTCCACTATGGAGTCGTGTGGCACTTTAAGACTAACAGATTTATTTTTCACATGAGCTTTCATGGGAGAAAATCCCACTTCGTCAAATGCTTTGAAGATGGGTGGACTTACAGAATGGAATGAAAATAAATGCAAGGGGGTGTAAAACATAGGATCAGGTCATACAGTAACAGCAAATCAGAGCAGTTGTTAGGTTCAAACCATGGGAAGCCTGAAGTCAAATTACCTTTTGTAATGGGAAAAGAACCCATAGCCTCGATTAGGTCCTGCTTTAATCTTCTTCCACTCTTGGGTGCCTCAAAAGAAAGCTATGACCTTTGATAACAGCCCCATTTGCTTTTTAAATTGTCTCTACTGTCCATGGTTTTCTTGAACTTAAGCTATTTATTTTCTGACCTGACCTGTGGCATGCATGGCTGATTCACTGAGAGAGATCTGTAGGGCTTACCATCCATCACCACAAACCTTAGTTGGTACCATCTGCTCTTTTTCTGGTTAGTTATTGTGAGGTCAACTTTACCTAAGGGCTGCATCATGCTCTTTTACGTTATTTGCTTAAGCCTACATTTTGTAATGGGTGTATTTGAGTCCAATTCACAGCCAAAGAATCCCACTGCAGGAGGCCTCCCTCTCCTGCTGCAATTGTATAGGGTATTTTACTATTAACATTGTTTCATGCTCGCAGGTTGGCACATGCCTTCTTGCTTTCCTCTCCTGAGAGGCTAAAACTGATATGTTCCCAAACTCTGATGTGCCACTCCTCTGCTGTACAAGCCTGACTGAATCTTTCTTGGGCCATCCTCTGCTCTTCAACATGCTGCTAAAATGGTTAGATTTGCCACATTCCTTGCATTGGTGTCCTGTGGTAGAGCACTTCTCCTTTAGCTGCTTCACATGCTGGCTCCACAGCATTGGTTCTCAACCGCTGTGTCAGGACACATTGCTGTGTCGCCACAAAGGAGTAAGGATGTCGCAGAGAGTCAGGGAGATGGATGGGTTTGGGCTGGGAGGGGTGGGCTGGTGTGTCCTGTAGGGCTGTGACATGCTGCCAAGTGAGAGCCGACAGTAAATGTATCTCAATAGGAGTATGGAAGATTGACCATCAGTTCCACTTTGCTTATGTTTCATTGCACGTACTTCTGTAGGTTTTGTGCCTCCATCCTTTCTCCTGAGGTTTCCCATGTATATACAATTACTAAGAATCTGCCCCATGTGAGACTGCCTTCCTGGAACAGCCATTCATGCAAGAGGTGACCCCAAGTCCCACAGACTACCCTGTTCTGAATCATGGAGTCTATCTAATCCTCAGAATTGCATGTAGCAGCAAGTATCACCATGAGATGAAGTGTCAGCAGCATGGCCAGCTGTGTGCTCAGCCTTCAGTGCCTCTTGGAAATCTCTTAACATCAGTTCCCAAGGGGCAGCTGTATTAGTCTAGTTCAGTAAAACAAACAAGGAGTCCAGTGGCACTTATAGACTAACAAATTTATTTATTGCATGAGCTTTCATGGGAGAAAGCATCTAACAAAGTTAAAATAAATTTGTTAGTCTTTAAGTGCCATGGGATACCTTGTTTTTTAACCTCAGTGTTATTGATAGCTGTCCAGCTCTTGTTCCATTGGCTGTGGAATTCCACTGAACTTGCTGTTTCATACTCTGAACAGTAAAACAAACAAGGAGTCCTGTAGCACTTAAGAGACTAACAAATTTATTCATTTATTTTTTGCATACTCTGAACAGCTGATGCTCAGTTCCATTACCTAGAGAATGTGATGAGGCAAACAATTCTTCAATTAGTCTGCTCTTTTTGTTGGGTTTGTTAGATTAGTCCATGTGCTTGCTTCCGGCCTGCCAACAGTACACACCCTTTCATCCACCAATCACATCTTCTCCGACGCCCTGCGCACAAACCTGATAGGCACTGCAGAGAACAGGAAGAATTTTGCTTCATCTGCTCTGGTTTGTTCCTTCAGTTGAATTTTACTTCGACAAAAGAAATGGGTAAGAATAACCTTCTAGGGTTTGGTTAAAGACTTGACTACTGTGCCATGTTGTTGTGAAGGTCAAACTCTTCAACGGTATCTTATGATAATTGATTTTGTTGGGTTCTACTGACACTTTCCAGTGTCTCTATCATATGGGCTGCTCAATACTCTCTGGCAGCCTGACATGGTACCTTCATCTGGAGACATTTCTGCCAGCAAACATCTTTTTAATAAGTGAAGTTAGATTTATCTTTACCACAGCACACTGTGGAGTGTCCTGCGGGTCTATGAAATCTTTTCTACAGTTGCTGTACTTTGCCACGAGAGCTGTACTACACAGCTACTGCTCTGCCCAGAATGGGGAATGGGGTCTGAGCACTTCCAGAGGTCACAAGGAAGCTCGGAGGACAGAACAATGTCACTGACCTGTGCTGCCCTCTGAAGTTAAAGGGCTGAATCCCATCGTGCCCAACAGTGAGAGGCTGCAGAGATGCTCCTTCCTAGTCAATTTGAAACCAGCATCTTGTACAGCCACATCTGGGCATCACTCTGTGGAAAGCTCATTGTTGCTCCTCTCAGCATGAGCAGGGTGCCCCCTGAGTGCACTTGGCAGTAGCTAAAGGGGCTTGGGTACATCTGCTTGTTTGCAGACCACACTCTCTTTCATACACGCTGTGATGGCCTACACCTTAATCAGTCAACTTTCCTAGCATGTCCTTGAGAGCCACAGAGGTAGCCTGCACGTACAGAAGGAAAGTTCACTGCAGTCTCTTCACCATCCACCCACTACAGTTCACCAGCCTCAGCCAGGGCAAGATGTTACCACATGACCTGCCATTTTTGTAGCTTGAAGAATAGATCATGTCCTTCCTCTGAAGCATCAAAGATGGCCATGGTTGCAGATGGATGTGATGCTGGCAGACCAAGAGCTAGCTCATGTTTCGAAACAACATGTCCAAATGGCCTTGTTTCGAAATAACCATTTCGAAACATGGGCTATTTCGAAAGCAGGCTTTCCCTTAATTCGAATTAACAAACTTGTTAATTCAAATTAACTTATTTCAAAATAAGGACTTTATTTCGAAATAACTCATTTCAAAATGGGTTATTTCGAAATAATGATGTATGTGTGGACATAGCCTTAGAGTTTCAATTTGAATTACTGAATTCGAATTAGGCAATTTGAACTAACAATTATTAATTTGAATTCAGTCAATTTGAATTGACATGGCCACACTAGAAAATCCAATTCAAATTGGCATGTCCATGAACAGGACTTTCTAGTTCGAATTAGGTAGGGGGCACTATTGTATAGGGAAAATCAATCCATAGCTAGTTTGAACTAACAGTGAGTTCGAATTGACATGGCTACACTGGGTCAATTTGAATTACTCAGTTCAAACTGACCCTGACTTCAAAGTCAAACGAGGTTTGACCAATTCGAAGTCAGCTTTCATCAATTCAAACAAAGCCTATAAAAGCAAGAAGAATTCATCCTAGAATCAAAGGGACAAAAAGGCCCATCAAGAACAATGTCAAAGTCACATCTGCCATTAACTGATGACTCACGGTCATATCTAACCCTGAGGCAGTGAAACACAACAAGATCCATGGACTAAAAGAAAGAAAAAATGAATGTGACTGCAAAGCTTTGAGTAATGTTCTGCATAGCATCCAAGAGCATCAATGCACAGTTGTGTGCCTGACAGAGACACTGCTCTTCCTTATGCCCTGCTTCCCTGGCCAGGTAGGCACCATGAGCTGTGAACACCAGCCACAAACTCAAGCTATGGTCACAAGCAACAATCAGGACTGGTAACTGTACATGACCAACAGCAGAACATTGTGTGTATGTGTAGCTACTAGATATTAGCTATTAGCTAGTAACATAATTGTGTTTTTCTCTAAATAAATGTGGCATATTGCCTTGTCCCCCCAAATAAGATCCTCCTAGTGTTTTCATTATCGTTATTTACAACAAAATTAAAATAATGTAACTTCCAGTGTGATTTGAAAGTAATATAGTTGAACCACTGCAAAAAGCTGTGTGGGCAGTCTCATTTCCATTTAAACCAGACCCATTTCAGTTTACCTGAATACTTTAGGACAGTGGTTCCCAACCTTCTCTCTGCAGCGGCACACCTTGATACCTTCAATTATTTTGAGGCCCACTACCCATATAGTTGCCAAATGAACTCATCAATATTTATGAGCCAATCCAGAAATTTTTCATAAAAGTTGTGTGGCACACCTGTTCAGGCCTGGCTGCACACCTGTGTGCTGTGGCGCCCTAGTTGGGCAGTGTAGCTCTAGGAACAAGTAGAAGCAAAACAGAAAAAGATCAATCAAGTCATGTAAGCGTCCTGCCCCTCAGGGCCAGGGCACTGCTTCTGGTGGCACCGGAAAATCCATTCAGCCACCAGATGATTCTTAGGGAGGCCTGGCTTGTGGATGCACAGTTGCACAAATAGCAGTTCAAACCTCAAGAGGAGGATAAGAAAACCAGTCAGCCAGCACCCCAGACCTCTTGGCTGGGGTGAACAGCGATAGTTTGTGGTTCAGGCCCTCTGGGTCACTGGTTCACAACCACTGTGTCAGGTCGGGACATGTTCCTCTGTCGCCATGCAGTCATTAGTGTGTCGTGGAGAGCTGGGGAAATGGTGGGATTCAGCCTGGTGTGTCCTGTAGGGTCATGAGATGACACCAAGTGTGTCACAACCTGCAAAAGGTTGAGAACCAGTGCTCTAGATAGGGGCTTGAGAAATTACAATCCACACAACCTCAGCTTCTTGGCTGGATAAATAGCAAGTCCACAGTCCAGGCCTCCTGGACGAGGACAGAGTAAATAAACAGTCTGTACCGCCGGCCTAAAAGTGAGCGAGTAGCCAGCCTCAAGTGCAGGGTCAAGGGTAAGGAGACTCAGGTCCATCCTGCTCCACTGGGTCCCAGTCCAGGGCCCGAGAAGTGATGGGCAATCCCACCATGGAGTCAGCAGGAAAACATGCAGTCGTTGCCTCACCTCCCAACACCACAACATGACCAAAGTTTCCTTGAGCTGAGCTAATTCCTACGGTTTCCTGCTCTGTCGCTGCTGTCTCATGGTCAGGCGGTGCTTCCTACACTCTCTCCTCAGGGCATCCCTCTCCTGGGGCAGTGGTTTGCTGCTTCTCCCCTCTGCTGGTCATGGGATCAGTTGACGGCTCAGATTCCTGGGAGGCATCTCTTCCTCCTTTTCTGTTCTGGTCCCACCTGACCTGCAGCAGGACCCTGCTCTTTTACTCCTGCCCCACCCTTGCACTTTCTGCAGAGGGGACAGGGCAGGTTTAGCTGAGGCCAACACAGGAAGTTAACATCTTCTTTACTGGAAGAAGGTTTGCTTCACGTCAAACCACAATAGAAGTATCTATACAGAATTGTGCATTGGCTTAAAGAAACCAATTTCACTTTAATACACTACCAGAAATCTAACTCCAACTGAGTGAGAATTTTCTGAAAATAGGATTTTCTCAAGCATATAGGAACCGATGAAAATAAAGCAATTTCATGCAAAGGAAACAAACATTTCAGTGACCTGCCAATGAACGTGTATGCTGTAAGTAGTCTGTAATCTAGAGGTGACTCTAAAATTGAGCCATAGTATCCTGGCATCACGTGCTATGTTCCTATAATTAAGGTCTGTCAGTGTTGCCATTGTAAACTCAATTTTAAGGGGTTTATACCTTTCTTTAACAGTACATAGGAATTACCTGGTTTTGCATTCTAAGCAGGTTCTAAGGTCATTACGTGAGTGCTAATGTTCTGTTACAGTTTATAGTAATGAAATGAGATTTTCAGAGTAAAAGCCTTTCACAGGACTGGCAAAAATGAGTACATTCATCTTAATTTTAGCTTCCAGTGTATTTCAGAAGCTTTTATAATTAAATGTTTGGTTGCACTAGCAAATCAAGGAAGCAAATTCTTGTCATTGTGAAAACAATCCTACCCCATCTGCATGTTCTACCAAAGAGGAATGAAAACAGCTCTTCAGCGAGCTTCTCCTTAAAAAACCAAAAGATAATGTTGCAATAGCTGTGCTGTTTTCTCACACACTTGAGTGCTTCTTCCCAGCCTGGATCCCACAGCCACTTGTTTAAAAAATCACACAGTCTATTCTGGTCCATATTCAGGACCTCAGCCCTCTGACCAAGTCCTTGCTTAGTTCGTCCCTTCTGGGGTAGGGTCCAGTCCAGGCCGACCCACTCTGATCAATGGCCACCACTAGGCCTAACGATGCCCACTGGCAGTCTGCATGAGATGGAGAGGGACCCAGCCCTACCCACTTCTCCAGGCCCCAGTCCAGGAACCCTATGGGTATGTCCACACGTCTCTTTTATTTCAAAATAACACTGGTTATTTCAAAATAAAATAGATTAGGTCCACACGACGTTTTCTTATTTCGAAATGACGGGCTCCAAAATGGTTATTTCAAAATAAGGCTATTTGGACATGTTGTTTCAAAACAACACCATTGTTTTGAAACAACTGTTTCGAAACAACATGTCCAAACAGCCTTATTTAGAAATAACCATTTCAAAATAACAGCCATTTCGATAGCAGGCTTTCCCTTATTTCAAAATAAGTCATTTCAAAATAAGGGTTTTATTTCAAAATAAGTCATTTAAAAATGACTTATTTTGAAATAAAACTTTGTGGGTAGACATAGCCTATGTGCTGCTCTGGGGCACCGCCATGACCCCCAGCATGGTTCAGCAGGTCCCCTGGGCCATGAACACACTGCCCCCAGGTGCCTTTCTCCCTTGCATCAGGCTCCAGCCAAACCTTGGCATATTGCACAGACCTGTCCCTGGTCCTGCCTCCTGCAGCCAGGCCAACAGCCTCCTTCCACCCCTCTTGCCAGGGATGACTGCCCAGAGCTGTGGCTGCAGCCTTCTTATATACAAGGCTCCTGGGCCCTAAGTGGCTCTGCAATCACCTGCTCTGATTGGTTGCTCCTTTTTACAAGGCTTTTAATCCTCTTTCCACCAGAGCAGGGAAATTACCCTGCTACACAGACAATTCAGTAAACATCCCTATTCACTGGCATTTACTCTCTGCATACTGTAAATACAGATTTAGGCACGAAGAAAAGATTCTTGGAAAGATAATGACAGGTCTGTAAAGAAAGCATGCTCTGAAGTTCAAAAAGGTACTGAGATTTTCCAGTTTTATCATGTTAAATGTAGGCTATTTTGGAATTTACTCATGCTCCACCATTGCCTCCAAAATGAACAGAGTGCTGTACTGATCAAGATCATCTAGAATACAGGGATTTTTTCCACCAGAAGTTTAAAAAAATTCTCAGGCTGAGATTTAGTCACAGACTGAAGACGTGTTTGATTACCAAAGATGATACACTTAATTTGTGTGAGTACCTGGGAATCCAACACTCAGGGTCTAAGGCAGTGGTTCTCAACCACTGTGTTGGGCCACATGACTGTGTCACTACACAGCAGTGAGTGTGTTGCAGAGCGCTGGGGAGATGGCTGGATTTGGCTTGGGGAGTGTTGGCTGGTGTGTCATGTGGAGGTGTGACACACTGCCAAGGGTGCTGAAACCTGCAAAGGGTTGAGAACCTTTGGTCTATGGGTTCAATCCCAATGATCCTTGATCACTAGGACTTTTCCAGCAGGGAGGATGTACCCTAAGATCCCCCATAAACTTCCCATTCCAGTCTCACCTTGCACTAGGATGAGCCTGTATCTAAAGGGCTATATACAGTTTCCTTTGGAACCCATTGCTTTGTTCTGAGCATCAGCCAGCATATGCCAAGCCCAATGTGCTCCCTGTTGGTTGAGGGGACAAGGCACAAACTAGAGGTTTGCAGTGGGACTAGCAAGGCACTACCATGATACTGAGACTGATATGTGTGAACAAGCTGCACTGTGCCATGCCATGGAGCATTACATAAACCCATTCCCTCAGCAGACAATTATCAGAGTTCACATGGTTAATTGAAATATTTCTGCTCCTACAGTTTTAATTCCTACAGTGTCATTCAGAAGATGCTAAGTAATACTTTATAATTAGGACTTATCAGTAGTCAGTTAATTTATAGAACCCTAATTCTCAAGTCGGTATTTTGGATCCTCTTATTATATCATAGAGCTGAAGCCCATAGACAACCAAACCACAAGGGTGGCACAAAAACTAATTCTGCATTAATCCTGGTGTAAATCTAAAGTATTCGTTTATTTAAAAATTCCCTCAACCCAGTGAGACACAGCATCTCACTTATGGGAAGGTACCAAGGGGCAGGGAGATTCATGTGAACATGTCAGTATTATCTGTTACCTATAGTGTGTGCTCAAGAAGCTATAATCCTTCTGAGGAGTTTCTGAAGACCTGAGGGCTGTGCCATCAGACAAGAAGTCAAAGGTAAAGTGACTCTAAACACCCAAGCATGTAAGTGTAAGGGCAGGTGCTTGAATCACAAGCTAGAAATGGCTTGAGATCACCCAAGCCATCTCTTTCCTCCTACGTTCCAATCTCTGCCTATTTTTGTAGCTTTTTAATAAACTCTCTGTAGTTGGGCAATAATAGGGTGGTAATGTGGTGAGTACAAACAGATAACAGCACTCCATATGTTGTTACCCCACAGTTTTACACAAGTACACTTCTAGGGTGCCCAGGGAATAGTGCATAATTTCCCAGAAGACTGGGTGGGGGCTCAAGCCAGTTGGTGTTGTAACATTGTTTGGCAACCCCAAGATATAGAACCCAGCCCTCTGCCATCTCACCCTGGCAGAAGGGTTACATTAGAAAGCGAAGAAAAGCATATCTGACTGCCCTGATTTCCAGGAGGGTGATGTGCAGCATAGTCTTTTGCGACATCCACTTGTCCTGAACCAAGCGAGTGTCCAAACGTGTTCCCCACCCCAGCAGGGATGCGTCTTCATTGCAGAAGGACATGCAAAGGAGACTCCTGTACAAAAGATGTGATGGTCTTTCCACCGTTTGAAGGATTTCTTTAAAAAGCTGCATATGAAAGGTAGAGTAGTTAAATTCAGTTTGTTCAGTGCATAAACAATCCTGAGCCACCTTGAAGGCAATGCATGTGGATTCTAATGTGGTCTGTAATGAAGGTAGAAGGTGCCATGTCAGACAGCAGCTGAAGCAGTTCCTGAAGGTAATTTGAGGACTGAGCTGGATTGTGTTGACTTTGTTAAAAAGAGCCATGAACCTATGCAGTGAAAGGAAGACTCTTGCTGTTACTGAATGAAGATGAGCTCTTATGAATTCTAAATTCTGTCCAGTGTCCAAGTGATTTTTTGAACGTTCAATTGTAGGTCAATTTGAGGAAGAGGTCTGTGTTTTGGAAGTTGCCTGTGAGGTTAGGTCTAAGGAGTGACTTTTCAGAAGACAATTGTCCAGGTAACAGAGCCCTAGAATTTCTTCTCTGCGGAGGTCTGCCATCCCTACTGAAAGAGAGAAGTCTGCATAGAAAGTGGTCCTGGCCAACAATAAAGCGTTGAAATAATTTGTGTTACCCACTTATTTCCTTAGAGAATTATGCATCCTGAAGGTTGAGTACCAGTGCCCATGATCAAGTGACAGAACTATTGGTGCAACTGTAGACATTTGCTAGCACAGAACTCACCTGATGGATGATGGTGATGTTTCTGGGGAATAACTCAAGTGCACGTCCATCAGGTCACCTATGTTCCATGTATCTCAGTTTCTGTCAAGTGCTTCAGCCCTCTGGCTGAGCCCCTCTGCTAAGTTCCCTGTTCCAGGACAGGATCTACATAAGGCAGCCTAATCAGTGTCCGTGTACACCACTGGGCCTGGTGCCACCCACTGGTGGTCTCGAGGAGGGACCCAGGCTGATGCATTCATCCAGGACCTGGCCCAAGGACCGTACACACCACACCTTGGTGCCACCTCAATCCCAACACAGTCCTTCAGGTTCCCCTGAACCATGTCCACATCACCTCCAGGTACTTCTCGCCCTTGAATCTGGGGTTTTGGACTCTAGCTCCCACAGGGCCCCAGAAGTCCATATAGAGCTGTCCCTAGACCTACTTCCTACAGCAGGGGTTGGCACCTCTGCCAGCCCCTGTGCCAGCCCCACCCACTGCACCCTCAGCAGGTGCTGGGGACATGGCCAAATGGGAGTGGAGCCAGGGACTCCAGGTTGGGAGGGGGAAGCTAGGGTTGCTGGGGGCAGGTGACCCCAGGGTGTGGGGGGGCACGGCTGAGCTGCCCTGCTCCCCTCCACTGTGGGGACTGACTCTGGGCCCCGCACCACTCTGGCCCCAAGCCATGCTGAGCTGCTGTGGCCCCCTGTCCTGAGCCACACTGTGTCGGCTCCTGAGCTGCTCTGGCCCCCCCTGCACTGAGCTGCATTGCTCTGGCTCTCGAACCGTGCCAAGCCGCCCCAGGCCCCCACGCCACGCCATGCCCCCCAACCAAGCTGCACTTGCTGGCCCCCAAGCACTGCCACACCACCCTGGCTCTTGTGGCCCCAGCCTCCAGGCCATGCTTGGCAGCAGGGCCAGTGAGGAAGGCTGAGCAGAACTGCCTGCCGCTCGGGATCAGCCTGCGTGTCAAATCTGGCAAAAGTGCTGGGGGTTGCCAACCCCGTCCTACACCCAGATAGATAACACATCCTTTCATCCAAAGTGCCAGGAGAAGACTGCCCAAATCTGTGACTTCAGCTTCCTTTTATACAGGGTTTCTGGGCCCTGATTGACTCTGCAGCTGTCTGCTCTGATTGGCTGATCCTTATTTAAGACTTTTAAACTCCTTCCTTACCGGAGTGGAGAAATCACCCTGCTACATTCACCATTTCGAGTTTTTCTGCCTTCATATAAGTGTTTACTAGTCTTAAATCTCATATGGGTCTCCACCTGCTGGGGTTGTTTTGGCACCATAAAACTCTCAGAATAAAACCCCTTCTCTGTGCTTCATGAAAATTGGTTCTGTAGCACCCAAGAGTAGTAGAGAGTCTATTTCTTGAGAAAGTGAGCTCTTGTGAGCGGAGTCCCTGAAGCAGGATAAGGAAGGCAAGTTGGTTGGTGTGAAAAAAGTAAAGTGGATAAAGTACCAGTGGCTATGCTCTCCAAAACCTACCTGCCTCTACTGATTGACTCCCAAGCCCACCTGAAGTGGTAAAGACAGTCCCTCAAGGGAGGAAAGCAGATGTACTGGTACAGCAGTTAAGGGTGGGGATGGGATACCAGGCACTGCACTACCCCATCAAAATTCGTGCTTGAGAGAAGGAAAGATGAGTGGTGGGTGGTTTCCTTCTCTGGAATCTTTCTCTTTATGTTGCAATTCATATGATCTCTGGGAGGTCAGGAACTGGATGGGATAGGATCTCTGAACTAAGTGAGATTTGATAAAATTCTTCTGTAGCAGGTATATAGATCCCAAACAAAAACCAAATAGCCTTGGGGTCCTTTAATGTGCACAGAGATTTATCCAGAGTGTCAGAAAATATCTTATAAACCATCAAAAGAGAAGTTTTCAACTGTATTTTGGAACTCCTTAGCAAATCCTGAGTGCTACACCAGCTTTCTGCAAGCATTGAGTGGAGGCAGGATGTGGTGGTTGTCTGGGGATTTCTTGACTGCCTTGAACTGCTTTCTATGCCCAATCAGTAGGTGCTCAACAAGAGTTCAGCTTAGCCAAATTTGTACAGTTGTATTTCACCATTAGTGCCTGGTGGTTGGTGATCCTGAAAGGAAGAGAAAATGTTGGCCAAAGAAGAAATTTCTCCATCAGCTCTAGCTCATTCTTCAAAGGTTTCTTCCTCAGGATCAGATGTCCCAAGGAAAAAAGGTGATGAAGACTGTCTCTGTGATGGTTGGTGCTCAAGGACGCAGAACATTGTTGGTGATAAGCTGTTAAAGGTTCCCAGCAGGGCCATGGAGGTGGTACATATGGCATAGGGTAACATACATTGGTCCCATATTAGTGAGATGGTTACTGAGACCTTGTCTTGAAACTGGTACCAGCTTCTTCAGAGACTTCTAGAAAGGGGACTGCACAGAGATGGGAAGGAAAACTTAATACAGATATTTGGGAGACCAAAGAAAGGTCTTCATCAAAATCTTTTTCATCCAATTCACTATGAAATAGTGCAGCCACAGTAGAAGCTGAAACTGTTGATACCAGGCAAATTTTCAGAGATCCCAAGTCTGGGTACCAAAAATATGTCAGAGCTGAGCAAAGGTGTGTTGGGAGTCTCAGATGCTGCAAAGGCTTGGGGGAAACAGAAAACTCTTGCGATAGCAGGTGCTTTTGGTACCTAGTCTGTGGCCTCCACTTAAGTGATAGTGGCCAAGGGAGCTGACAGTACTGTGAGTCCTTGCTGCTCCAAGGGAAGTTTAGTCAGGCCAAGACAAATTTCTTTGGTACTGAATGAGCAGAGGAAGAGGTCTTGCTGCTACCTCAGTTCATTGACGGCACCGTGATGGAGTATCCTAGAAAGCACTCTTGGATTCCCTCTGTTCACAGCCAATCAGGACTCTGCTACGGTGGAGTCTTCTCCTGTCCAGCCCCGGGTCTCCACACTACCACGTAGCCAGCTCCCAAATCCAGGCTCAGAAGGTTTGACCCTTACTCTATCTGGTCTCCCCTGAGGGGGTCCTCCCTCCAGGAGGGTCCCGACCATCCCAATCAGAAGTGACTTTCAGCCAGTGTAGGAGTCAGAGGGTTTATTAGCAATCCAGTTCACACAGCAGCTAGGACAGTTGGTTATCAGATTAACCAGGAGATTTAGCAGTAAACCCCAGGAAGAGCAGGGTCCTGCCCCCAGAGATCCTGACTCCCAGATCTCCGTTTCCCTACTACCCACCTCCTCTCTTAGCCCTTTTTTCTACCTCCTGGCCAGCTGACCCGCCCCCGGTCTAAGCCAGCCACAACCTGTGTCATCCACAGGGGGTCCAGGTAAGGTCTGTCTAAAGCCCCTCCACCCCCTAGTGGTTCTTATAGTTATCACACGCCTGTGTCCCATCACCAGAAAACCTGTGTCCCATCACCAAAGTACAGGAACAGAAAAGAAGAGAAATTGGGTATCGGCTCTGACATCCTAAAGTAGCCAAAGAGGATTTTTTTACTTCATCACAGGCACCGATAATCTCTTCAGGCCCAAGACTTTGGAAGTTTTATGAGAGGAACCTTGGGTCGTCCTTTGGATGCTTTCAAGGAGTGCAGCTCAGAGACAGTGGAGGTGGCAGACTTATGTGAAGACCAGTGTACTGGGGGGTCCCCTGACCTGAATCAGAAGGCAATGTGAGCCCTCTGTCATGAGAAGATGAAGTTTGATCTACCTGGTGTTTCAGACTCTAGATTTCAAAGGCAGATAGAAACTATATTTCTGGGCAATGT
The DNA here is from genome assembly GCA_007922195.1 of Podocnemis expansa. Classification (NCBI taxonomy): domain Eukaryota; kingdom Metazoa; phylum Chordata; order Testudines; family Podocnemididae; genus Podocnemis; species Podocnemis expansa. Next base: position 2,106,257 of record ML682047.1, read on the forward strand.
GAAAATTTCCAGCGGGGGAGCTGTGTTAGTCTTTGTACAGCAAAATCAATGAGAGTCCTGTGGCCAGTGGCATCGCTGGCGCTGGGCATAGGGGGCTCGAGCCCCAAGTCCCAGCACTAGTACTCCAGGTCCACCACCACTGTCTTCCCTGGCCCTGGGGGCTTTCTTCCCCATCCCTGTCCCCATCTGGTAGTCCGGGGCCAGGCCGCACGTGGCAGTGGCTGTCTTCCCCAGCCAGGTGTGTGGGGCCAGGCCACCTGCAGCAGAGCTGGGCCCTGCCTGGGGCCCCAGGGCAGGATCGGGCCCAGGCCCCAAATCAGGATGGGGAGGCATGTGGGGGCCTGGGCCCTGGGTCTTTTCCTGGGCCCGGGTCACTCCTGCCTGTGGCACCTTAAAGACTAACAGATTTCTTTGGGCATAAATATTTGTGGACTACAATCCACTTCATCAAACACATCTGCACTTTTGTCAGATGCAGAAGTGGATTGGAACGCATGAAAGCTGATGCCCAAAAAATCTGCTAGTCTTTAATGTGTCACAGGACTCTCGGGCTGTGTTCAGATGAGAGTTTTATTTCAAAACAACAGCCGCTGTTTCAAAATAAAATATCTTATGTCCACACGACGTTCCGTTATTTTGAAACAGTAAAACCTCGCTTGAAATCAAAATAGCTGTTGTTTCGAAACAGCTGTTTCAAAACAATGGTGTTCGGACACATTGTTTCGAAACAGCACCATTGTTTCGAAACAAACAACATGTCCAAGCAGCCTTATTTCGAAATAACCATTTTGAAATAACAGCCGTTTCGATAGCAGGCTTTCCCTTAATTCGAATTAACATTTTCTTAATTCGAATTAATTTATTTCAAAATAAGGACTTTATTTCAAAATAACTCATTTCGAAATAACTTATTTCAAAATAACAGTTTACATGTGAACATAGCCTCATTGTTCTGGGCAATGTGAGATTCCCGAAGGTGACAGATGCACTGGGAGTGTCTGTTGTTCATCAGCATTGCCTCCTGGCATGGCAGACAATTTCTGAAATTGGGACACATGGACATACCCTCCCAATTAATTGAAAACTACCTAGTTATAATTTTTTTCAAAAAATATTTAAACTAGTATATCTAAAGATTGCTATTACTTGCTAACTAGTCATTAATTATGGCTACAGACCAATATAATAATTAACTACTAGGAAAAAGGCTAGGGCACAGTTGAGGATGGTAAATCGCAATATGGAGATTTGGGGGTTGGACTAGATGACCTCGCGGGGTCCCTTCCAACCCTATGAGTCTATGGACAATTGAAAGAGCTCCATCTTACACTGAGGCAATTGAGAAGGAACTGAGGGTGTGTGTGACTGAGCAGAGAGGGATAAACCCCTCATCTCTCTCTGTTGGCCTTGGCTCAAGGGTAGTGCAGGTAAGAGCTGCAGCACTGATTAAGGCTGAGTCGGGGCCCTGACCTGAGGAGGTAAAGAGGAACAGCCCTCAATGACACTGTCATTACTGATATTTGCAATATCATTGTATGAAAAGGTTTCAGTGGTGCTGCCCTCGGGCTAACACACTAGTCCTCATGTGGCCCTCATGGTGATTTGAGTTTGAGACCCCTGGAGTAGACTGTATGCACTGTAAATAAAAAGCATGGTGACTGCAAATGAGCAAGCTATGGTGCATCCTTTGTACCAGAGAAATCAAACCTGAAGGGAACCAGGAGGGCCTAGCCATGCTTGCTACAACACTTCACCTACACAGTGCTATAGAACAGCATCGGGCCCAAGACTGACTAATTTACATGTGGGGGCTGCCGAACGAATGCTGCTGTGAGAAATCTCCAATCAAAGGCAAAGGAGAGCAAGCATACCTAGAGGACAGCATCCCTAGGGCAACTTTCTCCAAGAAGAATCTTATTTACATGATCAAAAGATTTAAGTTAAGACCATCTGTAAAGAAGGCTCCCAGCCTGTCGTGTTCATAACTCTGTTTGCTCCTTTCAGATGACTGTGGCTGGAGAATGCCCAACTCTAGCTAGATTGTAGTATACTAGTACCTGATTGATTATATTCAAATATTCAGCAAGCTGTAAATGCACAAACCCCTAACAATATAAAGAACACTGAAAACAGAGAGATGGGGCTGTAATTAATCTCAGCTGGTTTGCACCAAAATGTATGCCAAAGGTGCAGTGCCATGTGAAGGGTGTTTTTTTTACAAGAGATAAAGCAACTATTTTATGTGGTAGGAGATCAAGGTTATCTGCTCCTGCACTTTTCTTAAATTGCTTTTCAGTGATTCTTTATTGACCTTGCTGCATAAAATAGCTCAAAAAAAAAAAAAAAAGAGGTGTTAGAGTCTCATTGAAAGATCCTGTATGAGTATTAGCCAAATGACTGGTATTAGCCAGCATATCACCCATAGCTAATCTTGGCCAGTATTTATATTTAACTCTTACTTTGTTATCTAATTCATGCCAGGTATTGTCATCCCTTTAACTCAGTCACTATGTCTCCTCTTCTGTGACTCAGCTTTAAGCAACTCCTCATCCAAACCCCCACTATCCTCCTTACAAGATGTTATTAAGCAAACTGTCACAAATGCTCTACTACTCAGGGCTTTAGGCATTAGGGCTTCTTATTTTCACAGCATCACAACTTTAACCAAAACCCCTCTATTTTGGAATGAAACTCTATAGGAAGTTTGGCTGCATTTGTTTTAGAAGAGAAATGTGCAGTTTCCGTATTATTTAAAAAAAGAATAGGTTTTGTGTGTGTGTGCGCACGTGCACGCTTAACTTAAAAACTTTAAATGGCCTAACTCTCCCTTGTTAGCCTATCCCACCTCCCCCTCCACCACCTTGTCTTGTACTCTATCAGAACCCCTCAACAATATCTTGTCAAACATGCAACAGCTTTGACTCCTGATCAACGTCCTAAGAGACACTGAGGTCTTTATGGGGCATGTCTCACTTTTGAGTCCTCTGGTTTTCAGATCTGTCTCTGGTGTTTGGAAGTATCTCTCTGTAGCAGGAGTGTCACTGACCCGGTGTACAATAGGAACAAAGGGTTATCCCTGTATCTTACTGAAATGGGAAATATCAGGGCAAATGCAATTCCTCTGCAATCAAACATTTATTTCCTAAGGAGTCAGTTTTCTTCTAGGTTAAGAAAATGGACTGACATCATAAAACATGAAAATTTTGTTTCTGCTGAAAAGGCAAGATTCACTTCTTCCACTCCTGGCTCTTAGCACCACCTTATGCTGCTTCATGTTTGGCACCCAGCAAGGTTTTATTGGTTGTTGATTATTTTCTGTAGCCCCAACAGTTTAGCTGGTCCCTCACTAAAACAAGGCCTGTTTCTAGCCCTGGACAACTTCAACACTGATCCTGCGAAGACTTAATGCTTTAAATTTTATTCATGGGACTACTTACATGGGTGAAATTACTCATAATATAATCATAGAAATGTAGGGCTGAAAGGGACTTTGAGTGATCATCTTCTGCAGACCTCTGTGCTGAGGCAGGTCCAATAAACCTACACAATCCCTGACAGGTGTTTCTCCAACTTGTTCTTAAAAACCTCCAATGACTGGGGCTTCCACAACCTTCCACGGTAACCCACTCCAGTACTCAACTACTTTGAACTCATGCTTAATGGACCCATTTGCCATTTGGCCATGATAATAGATGACTGACAACCTGTCCCAAGAACAATCTTCAAGATTGTTTTAATGTTTAAATGGATTCCTCTGTGTGTGGAGCTGATTCCTTGGAGCGCTAAGGCTGCCTTGCAGCACTGCTGGCATAAAACGCTTGACAATGTGTGGATCTGGTCCCTGGAGAACATCTCTGGCATAGTATCATCTGAGAGTAAAAGAACCACTCTCACATCCTGATACAGTCTTACCTGTCTGATAGTGAAAGAACAGTCTTACACTGGCACTACTGCTACCTACTCGTGTAGGGAAGTGGTTCCAAACCTTTTCTCTGCCATCGCACACCTTGATACCTTTTATCATTTTCAGGCACATGACTATATAGTCTCCAAATGAACTCATGAATATTCACGAGCCAATCCAGCACTCTTTGAGAAATTTTTCATGAAAATTCAGTGGCATACCTGTTCAGGCCTGATGGCATACCTTTTTGCCATGGCACTCTGGTTGGGAAACACTGGTGTGGGGGGTATGCCTGAGGGAAAGGGGATGTAACCAGAATTTCCCTGCATCCAGGTGATCGTCAGCTACCATAATGGTCGTTTGGATCTGTTAACAGTTTTCAGACTGATTTAATTTTCCCAGAGACCAAGCCATCAACTTGGGGCCCTAGGCTGAGGGGAGCCCAAGGGTAGTTTAAATCCCCCAGCCCCTCACCAGGCTGCACAGAGCCTGGGGATCCTGTGTATACTTATGCAGCTATAAGCCCTGAGGTCCCAACAATTTCACATGTACTGAGAGATATGTGTACTGGCCAACAGCTTCTATCACTCTGCCCATGTGATTGCCTCTGCTGAGATTTGAAGCTGGGGTCTTTGTGCACTGCAATGTTTAATGAATGCAAAAGATGGAAAAAATAATGCCACAATTGCATTATCTGTGAAAAAAAAAAGAGCATTTAACACCTAATGAGACAAAAGTGAAGAATCTGGATGGACCATTACAGTATTAGCCTCACCACCCCTTATCCTGGTGTCTAGACTGGGACAAAGCCTCAAAGCAACAGGAGTTTCACTTGGGTAAGGACTACAGGGTTTGTCCAACACGAAGAGCAAAGACATTATACTTCGATGTGCTCCAAAATGAGGAAATCAGAGAATCAGTAGGCCAGCCAGTCTGTGCAGGATTGTTCTCTATAGTAAGTGCCTAATGCTTTGTCCAACCTATTTTTAAATAATGCATATTCCACCACTTCCCTTGGCAGACTTACAATTTAATGCATCTCACTTTTCAGAAATTCTCCCTCAATTCTCTTCTTAATGTAATCTAGTTATCCCTGCGTTCCAGTAGTGGGATGATTTATTATACTGCCATCTAGTGGTGTTTTGTCATATACCCAGTTACAGATTACTGTGTTCTTGTTCCTTTCTGTGTGCGTTGTCAAGTTATTGCTGACAATTTGGCTGCCTTTTTCCAGACATAATCTCTAAAATAACTGGAAATTACTAAATGTAGGGCCTTCACAACCCAAAATTTCGCCAATGATGTGGGAGTAGTTAGCATGGAAAAATACTGATGTGAGACAGCTACAAAGCTAAACAAAGTAATTGGAGTAACCCAGAAAGCTCCATCTCTGTAAGAAAAAAGGAAGATAACCATACTGCATGCCCTTCATTTTCACAAGCAGAGAAGATGAAAATGGCTGTCATGAAAGTCTGAAGAAATAAGATGAAATTTTATCCTAAAAAGGAACATAATACACAGATGTTTCTCCTAGATGGGTCGAAGCCATAGCATTCAAATCCAATTTGGATGAAGGGTTCCAGTCTGAGCCAATCTCTATTTCTCTGTGCTGAAAAAAAAATGTTTGGCCATGAATTGAAATCTTTCTTAGATACTGGTATGAATTTGACTGAATATTGGCTGTGTGAAGAGGGAAAGATGAAAATATGAGAGGTACTTGATGTGGGCGTAAGAGAAGCAAACCCATCTGAGTTTACAGATAAAATAAAATCTCACTTTAAATTATGTCATAGAAATTGCTCATCACCATAAATTTACAAGAGCAAAACCTGCAGCACCTTTGCAGTCTTGTTGTAATCTGCATGCTTGGTATGAATTCCTCCTATGAACTCGAATGTTTTAAAGATAGTTTTATATTCCAAGGATGTGGAAAGATTTAATGTCCAATGGACATTGGTTGTGAAAGCATTTTCCTTCAACCTGCAACTTTCAATAAAACAATTTTTGGAAGACACTTCCTTTCTTCAGAAAGACAGTCTGCAACTTTAGATTATTTTTTACTTTGCTCACTTGCCTATACATATTCGAGCTGTGTTGAAGGGAAGAGAGCTAGCAATGCTTGTGTACCTGTAAAAAAGTGGATGTACATAAGCAGTTATTTGTGCATAGTTCTTTTTCAAATACTCTGTCATTTTTTATTTCCTTTCTTATATGTGTTCTTCCCCCTCCTGGAGATCCTTAATAAAAAGTTTATAGGATCAAAAAAAAATCTATTTCAACAATCTGGCAGCCTTCTAACACCAACAAAAAAACCCCAACCCCAAAACAATTAGATTTTGTATTATGTCTTTTATCCCTATATTTTAAAACAATTTGGGAGAAAAAAAGGGTTTTAAACTGTACCAGTTTTACAGATAGGGAAATTAAGGGGCACAGAGAGAGGATGTGAAACAGAAAGTGAAATGTTGCAGAGAGCACTGAAAATCTCTTGTATTTAAGATGCAAATGTATGACCAAGGGCATAAAAGTGGATTTCTACTGACCTGTTAGTAAATCAAATAAAGAACTACACAGTAAGCTTCTACAGTAGATCTCAAAGGGTTGTATACCAGTACATATGCATCATTATCTCCATTTTATAGCTAAGAAAGCGAAATACACAAAAGTTAAGTAACTTGCTTTAGATGGCAGAGTCAAGAACTCTGGTCCCTTGAATGCCTCCCTCTGTGCAAGCCGCATGATCATAGTCACCTTGACAGAGACCTCTTGAATAATTTCGTGGGTTAAACATACAAAGGCTTAAATCTGTTCTCAACCTATGGAAAGTGGCATATCTGCCAAAAATGATATTAGCTGCTGCACTTGAGAAACACTACAGTAATGACTGAATTCTCTCTTCATTGACTTTACTCTCTTTAACAGTATGAGAGACCTGCAGAGCTGGAGTGCAAAATGAAATCAGAGATACCATATTCTCTTTAAAGGAAAATCATGCCCTAGTGTTGGTTGAATTTGAAGCAGAATTCTGAGAAATTTGGAGTACAGATAACACTGATGCTCTTTGGTATGGATACAAGAAGACAGGAAAAAGTATTATTTCTAGAGTCTATTAAGAAAACCATAATCTCGATGCTCCTGACTGTGAGCAAAGATCATCTTCTCCATTTTATAATACATGCCACAATCCTCACTTAACAATACCTTTAAGATTACTGCCAAATTAACCAGAAAAGTAAATAGCTTCTCTCTAGGCTACTGTACAGCAATCACTGCAAGAAATAAAGTTATTATGACTCATTTCATTGCACACAATCAATCCAGTTTTCCTGCGATACTTAGGGTATGAGATCACTTGATGTAGAGAGTGCATCTGATAGTGTTGAGTGGTGCTGCTTTTCAGAAACAATAGATCAGCAAGGATTTTGGAAGTGTTTAGAGATGGATATTTCCATTATACAAAGGAGTAATAGTTAAAGTTAGCAGTAATTCACTGATATCTGAGTCATTTCCTCTATTCAGGTAAACTCTCCTTTGTCTGGTATCTACCATTACTCATATTATTCTCATATCTGTAAAGCCATCATCCTGTTTAATTAAACAAGGCTCTTTAACTGGAATAATTAAAATTGAGAATAAATGATAACTTTCTTACAAGGACAAGTGGGTGAGGTTATATATTTTATTGGACTGACTTCTGTTTGTGAAAGAGACAAGCCTTTGAGCTCACACAGAGCTCTTCTTCAGGTCATACTCTTGTCAAATAAGGTTTTGCTACAGCCCCTTATTCTAATGGAATAATTCTGTCAGGACTTCATCCTTGTAAATACATTTCCCTACTATTCCATAGGTGTGATCCTTTGAGAAACTGTTTATTAATAATATTAAGCACTTGTATAGTATTTTTCAGCAGTGATCTCTAAGCATTTTGCAAAGTGGGTAAGCATTACTGAAAAATTACAGATAGGAAACTCAGTCACAGGACAGGCAAGTATTCACATATTCAAAAAGGAAATTGAAAACTTGAGTAAGCTTCAGATCAGATCCACAGGAATGATTCAAGGTCTGCAGTGAGAGAGTTAAGAAATTAAATCTATTCATCTTATCAAAAAGAATATTAAAGAGTTCCAGTGGGGTAGCCAGGTTAGTCCATATACAGAAAAAAAAAGAGTCCTGTGGCACCTTAAAGACTAACACATTTCTTCAGGCATAAGCTTTTGTGGGCTCCAGTCCACTTCTTCAGATGCATAATATTGAAACTACAGTTGAGAGGCATATATACACATAACAGGATGAAGGAGAAGCAATACAATGGGGAAGGCAAGTGCTAACAAAGTCATTTCCATTAGGATAGATGAGACGCATTCACACCAGAAGATTAGAAGGCGAGAATGTGTGAACAGGGACAACTGGTTTTTGTAATGTGCTAAAATTCCAAGTCCCTACTTTGACCCACTCTGATAGTGTCAAGTTTGCAAATGAGTTCCAGCTCCGCAGTTTCATGCTGAAGTCTGCTTTTGAAGGTTTTTTTTTTCTTGTAGTATGGCAACCTTCAAGTCTGCGACAGTGTCCAGGGAAATTGAAGTGGTCTCCTAATAGTTTATGTTACCATTTTTTATGTCCAATTTGTTCCATTTATTCTTTTGCATAAGGACAGTCCAATCTGGCAAAGGTACATGGCAGAGGGGCATTGCTGGCACACGATGGCATGTATTACATTAGCAGATGTGTGGGTGAATGAGCTTCTGATGGTTTGGTTGATGTGTTTGGGACCTGTCATGGTATCACTAGAGTCGATGTGTGGGCAGAGTTGGCTGTGGGGTTTGTTGCAGGGATAGGTTCCCGGGTTAGTGTTCTTATTCTATGATGCTCGGTTGCTGGTGACTATTAAAGAAGTGACTTGAGTAAGAGCTTGTGGAGAGAAGATTTCTGCCAGTGGAGAGCTCTTCAACTTCACAGCCAAAGGCCGAATAAGCCCAATAACTGTAAGCTGAAGGAACACATATTAAAAGAAGAAATAAGGAGAAACCTTTTATTAACAGGTAGAATAATTACTCATTAGAACAACATGCTGATGGACATCATTGAATCCTTCTCACGTGACTTCCTTAAATCAAGATTGGATGTTTTTCATAAAACATATGATCTACCTCATCCAGACATTATGATACCATGCCAGGAAGGGTTGCAAGAACACTGGAGGGCAGGATTCTTATTCAAAATACTTTGATAAACTAGAGAGCTGGTCTGAAATCAGTAAGATGAAATTCAATAAAGAAAAATGCAAAGTACTATTGGTAAAAAGGAAAAAAATCAAATGTACAATAACAAAACGGGAATAACTACTGAAAAGGAGCTGGAATTTATGGTGGATCACAAACTGAATAGCAGTCAGCAAAGTATGGAAGTGCAAAAATGAAACAATTTTGGGATGTATTAATAAAAGTATCATATGAAAAACACAGGAGTAATTTTTCTGTTCTTCTTGGCATGGATGAGGCCTCAGCCAGAGCAGTGGTTCCCCACCTGTGGTTCGGGGACCACTCACTGGTGGACCATGAGGGCACTGAAGGTAGTCCATGGAAGGGGAATAATAATAATATAATCCCATGTACTCCTTATGTATCATATTCATGTTACATTATTATTTGCAATGTACTTTGCTTCAGAAACATCCTTGTGTAATAGCTGTATTTTTAATATCCCTTGATATATAAGTCTGACTTCCATCAGCTATAGGCTATGTTAAAAATGTTTATAATGGCTTGCTTACATGGTGGTCCACAAAAGGTTTTGATGACAAGGTAGTGGTCCACATAAAGGAAAAGGTTGGTAACCTGAAGTATAGTGACTGGTTTGGGGTGCCACACTTTAAGAAAGTTGTAGACAAATTGGAGAGTCCACAGGAGGGTAACAAAAATGATAAAACATTTAGAATACCTGTCCTATGGAAAGGTTTTTAAAAAACTGGACATGCTTGCTCCTGAAGAAAGAAAACTGAGAGACCTGTTAAGAGTCCTCAGATACGTTAAAGGCTATTAGAAACAGGGCAGATATCAATAGACTAGATCCATGTCCAGTGAAGGTAGAGCAAGAAGTAATAGGCTTAGTCTGAAGCAAGGAAGACGTTAAGAAAATTTTTCTAATTCTAAGGATAGTTAAGTACTGTAACAGGTTACCAAGGGAGGTTGTGGAATCCCCACCACTGGAGGTTTTTAACAATAGGATAACCAACACATGTCAGAGATCATCTGGGTTTACATGGTCCTGTCTCAGCATGTGGGAATGGACAAGAAACTATATGACCTCTCAATTTCCCTTCCAGTCCTACATTTCCATGTTTCTGTGATTCTGCACGTTATGCTAGAGGTAAGACTAAACAATCATAAAGACCTTAAAATCCCTGATTCACTCAAGCTCAAAGAAAGAGTGAACAGCAAAGCTACAATTAGAACACAGGTCTTTTGGTGTTCATCCCCAAGACTATTCTTCATAGGCCAGAGGGATCACTAAATCAAAAAATTGAGTTTGACCTTTTATACAGGAAAGGCTATTTCACCCAGTTATCCCTATATTGAACCCAATGTTGGGTTGAACTAAAACATTTCAGTCTTGGATAGATTCAACTGTCATGTGCCACAGGCAGAAAACAGGAAAGACTAATGGGCCACCAGTGTTGAGTGGCTTGAGCTGAACTATTATTATACCTTAACACTTGGGGATTTGATTTTCACATGAAAAAAACTGACTTAGTCCCTCTAAATAGCCCTTCTATCGTAGATTAGGTCAAAATCAAGAGAGGTAAATCATTTTACTACTGTTTGCCACTCTCTCTCGGTGACTGCACTGATGTCATTAATGAACGTTCTAGCTACAGTTCACAATGTGTTTCAGTTTCGCTGTCCATTACTGATATTGTTTGTGGGACAAATACCATTGTTAATTCATTTGTTTGAATAAGAAGGTACCAATAGTGTGAAAATAATCAGTCTACCTCTGAAAAAAAAGCAGGCTGGCAGTGCCTACTTTTAGCTATTATTTTGGGGCTTCTCAATTACTGCTCCTGATAGTCTGGATCCCAGAAGACTGACAGAGCAAGAGAAACATCAGCACCCTGGAAAAGGCTCCTGCATCAGAAGCTGAGAAGGACATAAAAGTACACTTTTAATTTTTTCACTAACTCATCTATCTTGTAAATACAAAAGGAGAGAAATAGATATCAACCAGTCACTGGTTTAAAGGCTTATCACTGGTTTAACTAACTCATTTTAAGTAAACCAGGGCCAGTTTGTGTGTGGAGAAGCCCTTCCAGTCGCTCATGCTGGGTTTCCTCAAATTAGGTGGTTGTTCTGCTAATATTGTCGTCTTGTCCCTGCCTCCAGTTCAGCTTTTCTTCCTAGACTATCTCTGAATAACATCTTTGAGCTTTTATCTGCAGGTGACAAACAGAGCCATGCAAACTGGATTGGCAGGAAAACAAAGAAGGCTTTCATCTCATCATCACACAAGGTACTTACAGTAACTTCTTGAGAAAAAAAGATTATGCATCAACATTGTGAGCATAAAGACAATTTAAAAGAGATGTTAAGAAACTTCATGTCAGTAAAATATAGAACATCTGCAAACAGACAAGTATTCAGTAATATGTTGCATCAGTGATTTTGGAGGAAAGAAACTGTTCTTGTGCAGTGACAAGACTTTAACATGTCCTGAAGGGGTTTTTAGCAATCTAAGCTTCTTGTGGTCAGGAAGATAAAAACCGGTTGCATGCAGGGCTTCAAGAGCTATTACTCAGTCATTGTCTCAGGTTTATAGACCTGATTCTCCTCTGCCTTCCACCTCAGCTAGAGTTTTAGTCCATGCCAAGGCCATTGTTCTGATGTAGTAGTATGATGGCCACTATCTTGGCCAACACACCAGGGATGTCCTGAACTAAATACATAAGATGAAAACCTGGCCCCAGCGAAGTCAATGAGAGCTTTAAAAAAAACCCAAAGAGTCATGTGGCACTTAATGACTAACAGATTTATTTTTCGCACGGGCTTTCATGGGAGAAAATCCCACTTTGTCAGATGCTTCAAAGATGGGGGAGCTTTGCATTTCTCTTCAATGGGAACAGAATTTCACCCCTGAGTCTCTGCAGCTTGAGTTATAGAAACAAACGGTGCAGTTGTGACCAATACCAGATGCACATCCTCTGTTGGTCTGGCACAGAGGGGACACATAGCACACATGTGGGATACAGTGGTAGCACACTGTGGAAGCTGCAGGAATAGAAGTACTAAATAAAAATTGTAATGCATGGGCCAAGCTGTTGGATTGTAATGCACATCTTTATTTATTTATTTACTTGTTTGTTTATTTATTTATTTATTTTTAGTCAGTTGAAAATATTTACATTTCTGCCAATAGCTTTTTAAATCTGTTTTCAGCCCTTCAGCAGTCACATACTCCCAGTCCCAGAGGGCACAGGAAAAGTGTTGGTGTTTAACAGAGGGGAAATTTACAACCCATGATAACCCAACACCTTGGTGTCTGCCTGCCTTTCTTACCCAGAGGTTATTAAGTTAGTAGTCTGCAAGCATCAATTAGTAAAAATTCATTCTGTGGGAAAGTTAGAAAGGTAAGGGGGGTGTTATTTGATTTTAGTCAACTCTAACTTCAATGGAGTCACCATCTATGGTGGGGTGGTGGTCTGTGCTCTCCTCTCTGATGCCAAGCTCCTGCAGTGGGAGGACAGTTTGATAAAACAGTATGGTCAGAAATGGGTCGAGTTTGGTATAATTCAAAAGCCCTTCTTCTCATGAACACAACAGAGTCAAACATGATAAACCTAGGACATTTATGTAGCTATTTATTCAAGAAAATGTTTAAACATCAACTTTTTAAAATTATACTTTAACACAGATACTGATCTTTCACAAATCTAGAGAAATTAGACTTGACGTTTAGGACTGAAAATACTTATTCATCAAAGTCAACGGCAGTATCATCTCCACTGAGGGCACCACTGTTAGACACATTGTCATGCTGATCCTCATCCATGCCACACTTGTGCATCACTCTACAATGCAGGTTGCTGACCAAACATTTGTAGGTTGGTAAATATTGGTCTTTTAACATGAATATTTGATTAGCTGAAGAATCGATATGGGAGCTTATAGCATTTCATATGTAACTGATGTGATGAATCCATTCTCCCAAACCCATCTATGTCTGATAGAAGAGGATTGTCTTCATGCACTCCATCATTCCAGAGCCATTCCACCTCTTGATGATCTGCCTTCTTGACAGCTGGCATTCCTTGTTGTGGCAATTTTTCTGGGTGAACTGAGCAATCAATGGGGCTATCACGTATCATAGTCATGCTGGAAGGACATAATGAGCGGGGTACAAGAGGGATTGGTTCTGGGTCTGGTTCTGTTCAATATTTTCATCAGTGATTTAGATGATAGCACAGAGAGTACACTTATAAAGTTTGCCAATGATGCCAAACTTGGAGAGGTAGTAAGTGCTTTGGAGGATAGGATCAAAATTAAAAATGATTTGATCTGGTAAAATTATCTGAAGTAAATAGGATGAAATTCGGTAAAGACAAATGCAAAGTACTCCACATAGAAAAGAACAATCTATTGCACATATACATAAAGGGCAATGACTGCCTAGGAAGGAGTACTGAGGAATGGGATCTTGGTGGCCTAGTGGACCACAAGTTAAAAATGAGTCAAGAGTGTAATGCTGTTGCAAAAAAAGCCAACGTCCTTCTAGTATATCTTAACAAGGGTATTGTAAGTAAGACATGAGACGTAATTCATCCTCTCTGCTCTGCCCTGATTAGGCCTCAGATGAAGCATTGTGTCAAGTTCTGGACTCCACATTTCAGGAAAGATGTGGACAAACTGGAGAAAGTCCGGAGAAGAGCAACAAAAATGAATAAAGGTCTGCAATACATGAGAAGATTGAAAGAACTGTTTAGTCTGGAGAAAAGAAGACTGAGAGGGGACATGATAACAGCTTTCAAGTACCTAAGGCTATGTCTACTTCTGACATTTTAGTTTGGACTTGCTAGTCCAAACTAAAATAGCCCAAGGCTAGTCTGAACTAGTATGGCTTTTTAGTTCAAACTAACCATGGCTTTTTAGTTCAAACTAGCTGTGTGTCCTAGTTCAAACTAACTTTTTAGTTCAAACTACAACACTTAGCTAATTCGAACTACTGGCTTAGTTTGAGCTTTTTAAGTTCAAACTAGCCATTATTTCACGTATTGCCTGTGCTTAGTTTGAACTAGAGTTCGAACTAAGCTGGCTAGTCCAAACTAACCCCTTAGTTCTTAGTTCAGACTAGGGAAAGACTAGTGTGACCATGAGCAAAATTAGTCCAGACTGAGCTTCCTTAGTCCAACCTAATTTGGCAGTGTAGACATAGCCTAAAAGACTGTTACAAGGAGGGGAAAAAAATATTTTCTTAGCCATTGATGATAGAACTAGAAGCAAGAGGCCAAAATAATGGCAAGAGAGGTTTAGGTTGGACATTAGGAAAAAATTCCTAATTGTCCAGGTGATTAACCAATGGAATAAGTTGCTTAGGGAGGTTGTGGAGACTCCATCATTAGAAATTTTTAAGAGCAGGTTAGACAAACATCTGTCAGAGATGGTCTAGACAGTAGTTGGTTTTGCCATGAGTGCAAGAGACTGGACTCAATGACCTCTCATGATCCCTTCCAGTTCTATGATTCTGTGATTGGCAGAAACACATATGGGTCATTTGCTTTGGCTTCCTGAGTAGTGCTGAGTTAAAGGCTCATCCGGTTGGAGTGTATCTTTCTTCTGAAATGGTGTGGTATGGTATATCTTAGCCATTTATATAATTTGAGGAAATGTCTTTTTTCTCTTCAGCTGAAGCTGCACTCACTAATTTTTTGTCCTTGGAATGAATCCCAGTTGTGCACAATAACCAATTAAGATCAAGGTTAGTGAATGTGGAAAGCTCTACTACAGTTAACTTTGCTGCTGCTTCACTGAAAATGGAACATTAAAATTTTTGGACTTTGGTAGGACTGGAAGTAAGTCAGGAAGCTCCATCAAAGAACAGTTACAGCACTTGAAACTGGGGCCTGTTTCCATTCATACACTCCTGCTAGCAAACCACCATCATCATGGCCATATGCTGCATTTTCAAGGAAGTCTAGTTACCAGCTGCACAAAACATAAATACACCAAGATGAGGTCGAGCAAAACATTGAAACCTTAATTCACTTCCATGTGGCAAAGAGCCTAGTTTGCAACCGCAGTCTCCAGATAGAGTACTTTGTTGTAGTCAGTGGAGGAGTCAATGTGTATGTCAGTTACATGAAGAATTTCCTATGGGATTGGGAAATGAAGTTTTTAACCAACAGCCATTTGTAATGGTAGATTATGCATATGCCACATGGCTGTTGTATAGATGTTTAGAGCCCTGCGCAGATACAAAAATGTAGAACCGCATCCGATCCGCATCCGCTCAGTGATAACATTAATCCGATCCGAAATCCGCATGCCAGGATTTAGCTGCATCTGTAACCGCAGGTGCAACCGAGCTTGGGCTCACATACAACTATTCAGACTTTGATTGGGTCATTGCCCATATGGGTTCCACCCACTTTTCCTTTCTTGTTTGTGGTTCTCATGCTGTGCTATCAATCAGATTTCTTTGCCTACCTATGAAATCTCTGATTGACAGCAATGGCTTGCCAACTGGAAGCAAGAAAAGGAAGAAGAGGGCAGGGGAATGAGCCAATCAAAGGCCAGCAGTGAGTCTCCAAGTCCCACCTTGAGACTCTGATTGGCTGGCAGATCACAATTTAGGATTGGCCAGAGCACTTCCTGCTTCCCCTGTGCAGCAGCTTCAGCAATGGATCCCACTGTGATAAGATAACAATAGAAGCTGCATCCGTGAGTTGATCTGCAGCAATGGGTCTGTGGTTATCCAGACCCATGACCTGCGGATCTGCAGCGGATACCTGCAGATTTGCAGGACTCTATATATGTTAGAAACACTGTTTCCTCTAAGGTGTGTGTATGCGCACAACTTTTGCAGCCCCAGCACATGGCATTATCCAGCAGCACACTGGGTGGGGCTCAGAGTTGGAGATTCAAGCCAGTGGCCAGCAGAGAGGCAGCGTCACCTCTCCAAGCCTTGCAGTGAGCACTGTCTCCAGTTGAGCCTCTCATGGCAGCACTGGGCTGGAGAAAGAACTAAAGAAAGACTGGCTGCCATGAGAGGCTGAGGCTTGGAGACAGCATTTGCTGCAGGGCTTGGAGAGGTGATGCTGCCTCCGTACAGGCCAGCTGCTCCAGTCTTGGACGCTGAGCTGAGCAGAGCAGTGCCTGCAGGGCATCCTCGGCACTGGCAGGCATGCTGTGGGGGAAAAGGGGGAACCTGCCGTCTGCTTTTTCTGTTTCTTTCTATTCCTTCCATCTCTTTTCTTTCTTTTTTATTAATTCCATCTTTCTTTTTTCTCTTTCCTTTCTTGTTTCCTTTTTTCTCTCTTCCTTCCTTCTCTTTTTCTTTTTCCTTTTTCTTTCTCTTTCTGCCTTCTTTCTCTTTCACTTCCCTTCCTCTTCTTTTTCTTTTTCTTTCTCTTCCTTCCTTTCTTGTTTCTTTCCTTCCTTCTTTTTTCTCTTTCTTCTTTCCTCTCTCTTTTCCTTCCTTCTCTTTTTTCTATCCTTTCTTTTTCTTCCTTCCTTCTCATTCTTTCTTTCTCTTTCTTCTCTCTTCCCTTCCTTGGCTATGTCTACACACAAGGTTTTATTTCGAAATAAGTGATTCCAAAATGACTTATTTCGAAATAAAACCTTTATTTCGAAACAACATGATTTGAACTTCCTCCCCCTCAGCACCCTGGCCAGGGTGCTGAGGGGGGACAAGACGCAGGGCATGGGGGGCTGCCCCCAAGACCAGCGGGGAGCCCTGCAGAGGGGTGCTGATGCCCCGCTCTCCCCGCCGCTGGGGCTGCTCAGAAGCCCTGCGGCAGGGTGCAGGGGCTCCCCGCTCTGCCCGCTGCCAAGGCTGCTCCCAAACCGCACAATGAGGTCTGGGGGCGCCCGGCTCTCCCTGCCGCCAGGGCTGGTGGCAAACCCCGTGGCAGGGTGCCAGGGCCCCGGCTTTTCCCCACCGCGGGGGCTGCAGCCACGGGGAGCTGGGTCCCACCGGCTCCTCAGGCCCTGGGCTCAGCGGCGGCAGCGGCTGCGAGCCCCGCGGCTCACCCCGCCACCAGCTTGGGGACCTGCAGCCCCAGGCAGGGTGGCCGCAGCCCAGGCGGCTCACCCCGCGCCCTGTTGTGGGGCCTGCAGCCCCCAGGGGGGTGGCCGCAGCCCCCAGTGGGGTGGCCGCAACCAGGGCGGCACACACCGCGCCCTGCTGGGGGGCGCTGCGGCCACCCCACCCGCGGCTGCAGGCCCCTGAGCTGGTGGCGGGGTGAGCCGTGGGGCTCACAGCTGCTGCCACCACTGAGCCCATGGCCTGAGGAGCCAGTGGGACCCGGCTCCCCGTGGCTGCAGCCCCCGCGGTGGGGAAAAGCCGGGGCCCCAGCACCCTGCCGCGGGGTTTGCCACCAGCCCTGGCGGCAGGGAGAGCCGGGCGCCCCCGGACCTCACTGTGTGGTTTGGGAGCAGCCCCGGCAGCGGGCAGAGCAGGGAGCCCCTGCACCCTGCCACAGGGCTTCTGAGCAGCCCCAGCGGCGGGGAGAGTGGGGCATCGGCACCCCTCTGCAGGACTCCCCACTGGTCTTGAGGGCAGCCCCCCATGCCCTGCGGCTTGTCTCCCCTCAGCACCCTGGCCAGGGTGCTGAGGGGGTGGTTCTTCCTCCCAGGGTGCTAAGCACCCTGGGAGGAAGTTCAAATCATGTTGTTTCGGAATCCATTTGTTCCGAAACAACATGTCCAAATGGCATTATTTCGAAATGACCATTTCGAAATAACAGCCATTTCAAAAACATCCAGGTTTAACTGTTTCGAAACAACTATTCTTATTTCGAAAGGACAGAATCTGTCCTTTTGAAATAAGAAAACGTCGTGTAGACTAAATTTCTTTTATTTCGAAATAACGAGTGTTATTTTGAAATAAAACTGCCGTGTAGACATAGCCCTTCTTTTTCTTTCTTTCTCATCCTCCTTCTTTCGTTCCTTCTCTCCATTCTTAAAAAAAAAATTAAAAATTATTTTAGTTAAAAAGCTTTCTAAAAATAACTTTCAAATAAAAATTCACAGAAATTCAATTAATTAAACCCAATTAATTCTATTTACAATAAACACATTTTAAAACATAAGCCTATTTTGTACAAAAGAAGTAAGGAGTCCTGTGGCACTTAAAGACTAATAGATTTATTTATCACACGAGAAAATCCTACTTTGTCAGATCCTTTGAAGATGGGGGAACTTACAGAATGGGATGAAAATAAATGCAAGGGAGAGTGTAAGACATGAGATCAGGTCATACGGTAACAGCAAATCAGAGGAGTTGTTAAGATTCAAACACTGAGAAACAGCACATAGAGGAGGGTGAAGTCAAGTCACCTGTTGTAATGGGAAAAGAAGCCATAGTCACGATTTAATCCTGCTTTCATGCAATCAAATCTGCCCATCAATTCTAATTTGGCTGTTTTTCTTTGAAGTCTTGTTGTTCCATTCACCACCAAGCCAGCTACTCCATCAAGGGCTCATTTGCGTACTCATCTACTAGTGTGATTTGTGTCATCATGTGACAGAAATGCCCCCACACCTTATGCATTGGACAAATAGGATAATTTCTGTGCAAAAGAATAAATGGTCACAAAACTGACATCAGAAATCACAACACTCAAAACCCAGTTTCTGAGCACTTTCATCTTTCTAATCACTCTATGGACGACTTGTTGATGACTGTGCTCAAGAAGATCAATGGGACCTCAAGACTTCAAAGAGAAAAAGCAGAATTAGAATCGATATGCAGATCTGATTGCATGAAAGCAAGATTAAATCGTGACTATGGCTTTTTTTCCCATTACAACAGATGATTTGACTTCACTCTCCTCTACATGCTGTTTTTCAGTGTTTGAATCTTAAGAGCTGCGCTGATTTGCTGTTACTGTATATAACCTGATCCCATGTCTTATGCTCCCTTGCATTTATTTTCTACCATTCTGTAAGTTCCCCCATCTTCAAAGCATCTGACAAAGTAGGATTTTCTCCCATGAAAGCTCATGTGATAGATAAATCTGTTAGTCTTTTAAGTGCCACAGGACTCCTTGCATCTTTTGCTGAACTAGACTAACACAGCTGTCCCTTTGGAACTATTTTGTATAGTACGCAATTGTACTTTTGATAAAATTTGATGATAATGTGTAACTGTAAAGTTGGACTCAGAAGTTACCATAAGGAAAAATTTCTGCTCACAAACTAAAATTTTTCCTCTTGACATCCCAATCCTTAGAGGGAACATTGGTTAGAAACCTGCCTTTTACTTGAGTACTCATGCATGAACCTTGTGCTCCACTTGTTTACAACCATAGCTGATGGTGCTGCTGTCACTGATGCACCTCTTAATGAAGAAGTACAAGTCGTGTGCTATCACTTTTTTCAAGATTAGCACCAGCTGAGAATTCCTTGAAACTCCCACGCGCTACAGAACAAAATCCTTGTCCATAAATGTTTGGCAGCTGTTAACAGCTTTCATGTTATTGTTGACTTCAGTGCTTTGTTCTTTTAATAGCACCACACCTATTGCAGCCTCTAAGGATATGCACTATGATTCATTTTGGCAGACAGTTTTTAGAAAGCCTATGTCCATGGCCAATAGCTTTTTTCAGTAAGTAGTTTAAGAGATTTTCTGCTAAGCCTTTGTTCTTCTTCAATCCTGTTCAAAGCACCTATTTCTCTGTACTAAGCCTCTGCCTCCACCATCACCACCACTTTCCCCATCCTCTGTTAAAGCCTCTGTGAAAGATATATAGCCAGAACTGATTTTTTTTTTTTGGCAAGGCCTATGGTTAACAAGTGTGGGCACCAGCCTTGTGTCAAAAGTGAAGACAGAGGCTGATAAAAATGCAAGATGAATTGCTGAAAATCTGATTGGGTGTGCCTGCTTTGAAAGTGGTTGTGCTATGGCCCACACAGGCCCACCAGTAGTTACACCCTGTCTGTTAGGCAGTTTATGAACTCCAGCAGACTCACACAGTTTCCAGTAGTAACATCAGTATTTGTTTCTGTTGTTTTTACCTTTTGATGCAACACCTTAAATGCATTCTTTCTGTAACATTTGATATAATATACCAGGGGTGGTCAAACTTAACTGATCCTGCAGAACCTCCCGCCCTACTGCACAGAATCCTCTAGCCACACCACTTAGTCACAAAGCAGAAGCTCTGAGCTCCCTCCCCTCCCCTGGTAGGCAGAGAATAAAGGGTAGGGGGAGCATAAGGGGCTCTGTAAGCTGCACTTTAACTTTAAAAGAGCTGCATGCAATTCAAGAGCCACAGTTTGGCCACCCCTATAATATGCAATCTGCATGGGTGTCTGTGAAATGCTATATCTCATGGTAGCACCCTGGAGTTCACACATTCACCGCTGTCACATAACTATGGTATGTTATGTTCAAAGTATGCCTTGTGAGGCATCAGTTTAAAAGTCTTGATCTGTTGAACATAGAATCATAGAATCATAGGCTTGGAAGGGACCTCACAGGTCATCTAGTCCAACCCCCTGCCAGAGGCAGGACCACTCCCACTAAACCATCCCAGTCAGGGTTTTGTCCAGCCGGGCCTTAAAAACCTCCAAAGATGGAGATTTCACCATCTCCCTTGGCAGCTCATTCCAAGGCTTCACCACTCTCCTAGTAAAAAAGGTTTTTCTAATATCCAGCCTCAACCTCCCTAACTGCAACTTGAGACCATTGCTCCTCGTTCTGTCCTCTGTTATTACCGAGAACAGTCGAGCTCCATCTTCCTTAGAGCATCCCTTCAAGTAGTTGAAGGTTGCTATCAAATCTCCCCTCAATCTTCTCTTCTGCAGACTAAATAAGCCTAACGCTTTCAGTCTTTCCTCATAGGGCTTGTGCTCCAGCCCTTTAATCATTTTGGTTGCCCTCCGCTGGACTGTCTCTAGCATGTCCCTGTCCTTTTTGTAGTGGGGGGCCCAAAAGTGAACACAGTATTCTAGATGTGGCCTCACCGGTGCAGAATAGAGGGGAATGATCACATCCCTTGATCTGTTGGTAATACTTCTTTTCATGCAGCCCAGTATGCCATTGGCCTTTTTGGCAGCAAGAGCACACTGCTGACTCACATCTAGCTTCCCATCCACCATGACCCCCAGGTCCTTTTCTACACTGCTGCTACTTAGCTGAATGTTCCCCAGCCTGTAGCAGTGCATGGGTTTTTTTCGTCCTACGTGCAGGATTTTACACTTGTCCTTATTGAACCTCATAAGATTTTTATTGGCCACTGTTCCAATTTATCTACGTCTCCCTGATAACTGTCCTTGCCCTCCAATGTGTCTACTAATCCCCCCAGCTTGGTGTCATCCACAAACTTACTGAGCGGGCAGTCTATTCCATCATCAAGATCATTGATGAAAATGTTGAACAGAACCGGCCCCAGGACTGACCCTTGGGGCACACCACTCGTGACTGGTTGCCAGCTAGACATTGAACCATTGATTCCTACACGCTGAAACCGTTGATCTAGCCAGTTTTCTATCCACCTTAGAGTCCACCTATCCAACCCATACTTCCTTAATTTGCCAATGAGAATGTTGTGGCAAACTGTATCAAAAGCCTTGCTAAAATCAAGGTATATCACATCAACGGTTCTTCCTGCATCCAGAAAACCAGTCATCTGATCATAGAAGGAAATGAGATTGGTCAGGCATGATTTACCCTTGGTAAATCCATGCTGACTGTTCCTGATCACTTTATTTTCCTCTAAGCATTTGAGGATGGATTCTTTGAGAATCTGCTCCATAATTTTTCCAGGGATTGAGGTGAGGCTGACAGGTCTGTAATTCCCCGGATCCTCCTTTTTCCCTTTCTTGAAAATAGGCACTACATTTGCTTTTTTCCAATCCTCTTGCACCTCCCCCGTTCTCCATGAGTTTTGAAAGATAACGGCCAGCGGTGCTGCTCTCTCATCGGCCAATTCCCTTAGCACCCTTGGATGCAGTTCACCTGGCCCCAAGGACTTGTGCACATCCAGCTTATTTAAGTAGTCCCTAACCTGACCTTCCGTCACCAAGGGCCTCTCTTCTTCTCTCCAATCTGCCACACCCATGGTAGTGGGCTGGGAGCTGACCCTGCCTGTGAAAACTGAAGCAAAAAATGCATTGAGCACTTCAGCTTTTTCCTCATCCTCTGTCACCAGGACACCTGCCCTATTCAGCCAGGGGCCTACACTATCCCTGATCCTCTTCTTGTTACTAACATACTTGTAGAACCCCTTCTTGTTATCCTTTACATCCCTCGCTAGCTGCAACTCCATTTGTCCTTTGGCCTTTCTGATTTTATCCCTGCAGTCCCTAGTAATATCTTTATATGCCTCCTTGGTCATCTGACCAAGCTTCCACTTCCTGTAAGCTTCCTTTTTATGTTTAAGCTCAGAGCAGAGTTCTCTCGGCTAAGCCATTCTGGCTGCCTCACATGTTTAGTGTTCTTTCTCCTAATTGGAATGGCAACTTCCTGTGCCCTTAGCAGGGTTTCTTTAAAATATAACCAACTCTCTTGGACTCCTTTCCCCTTCAGATTAGCTTCCCAAGGGATCCTGCCCATCAGTTCCCTGAGGGAGCCAAAATCTGCTTTTTTGAAGTCCAAGGTTTTTGTTTTGCTTCTTTCCTTCCTTCCTTTAATCAGCATCCTGAACTCAACCATGTCATGGTCACTACTGCCTAGCTTGCCATTTACCTCTACTTCCCTGATCAATTCTTCCCTGTTTGTGAGCAGCAGGTCAAGCAGTGCAAGGTCCCTAGTTGGTTCCTCTAGCATTTGTACTAGAAAGTTGTCCCCAACACTCTCAAAATTTCCTGGATTGTCCATGCACTGCTGTATTGGCCTCCCAGCAGATGTCAGGGTAATTAAAGTCCCCCATCAGCACCAGGGCCTGTGGTCTGGAAGCTTCCGCTAGTTGTCCATGTAACACCTCATCCACCTCCTGCTTCTGGTCTGGTGGTCTATAGCAGACACCCACCATGACATCCCCCTTGTTGCCTTCTCCTCTAAACTTAACCCACAGACTTTCAACTGGTTTGTTTCCATTTCCATAACGGAGTTCTGAGCAGTCATACAGCTCTTTTACATATAGTGCTACTCCTCCCCCTCTTCTTCCCTGCCTGTCTTTCCTGAACAGTTTATACCCATCCATGGCAGAGCTCCAGTCGTGCAGACTATCCCACCACGTCTCTGTTATTCCTATGCTATCATAGTTCCTTGTCTGCGCTAGTATTACCAATTCTTCTTGCTTATTTCCCAGGCTCCTCGCATTAGTGTATAGGCACCTAAGATACCTGGCCGATTGCCCTACTTTGTCATGTTGATTTCCAATTCTATTACATAAACCTCCTTACATTTTTTCTTGGAGTTCTCCTCCCCCACTCTCCTTGCGTATTGGGGCTTCAGTAGAGCACTTAAGACATTTATTTGATTCCCCCCCCCCATGTTCCAACTACCTTCTCTTTTATTCCTGGTGCTACAGTCCCAGCACCCCCCAAGTTCCATCCCTTCCCCTAGATCAACCACATTGTCACTTACCTGTGGGCTTTGGTCTCCTTCCCCCGTTGAACCTAGTTTAAAGCCCTCCTCACTAGGTCAGCCAGTCTGTGCCCAAATATGCTGTTCCCCTTCCTGGACAGGTGAAGGCCATCTCTGCCTATCAATCCTCTGTCCTGAGACAGGACTCCATGGTCAAGGAAGCCAAATCCCTCCTGACCACACCATCTTCACAGCCAGGCATTCACCTCTAGGATGCATCTGTCTCTCCTCAGGCCTCTAGCCTTGACTGGAAGGATCGGGGAGAACACCACCTGTGCTCCAAAGTCCAATCATTAATATCCTGTTGGATTGTGTGTGCTATAATGATATGTGAAGTTATGATGTATTGCTATATGAATTTCTGAAACATGTTGTGAGGTTGGGACTGCTAACAACAAGCCTTCTTGTTACAGCAAAGGAGTAGCTATCAATAGCCAGCCAGGCAACTGGCAACAACACCCAATCTTCTATTCCAGAGATGTTGTGAAGAAGGTATGCATGCCATGGGGGTGAACTAACACATATCACAAAAAGGATCTTTCTAGAAGCTTGGACAAAGTATAAAAACAGAGGCAGGAACATCATTATTTGGCCTCTATTACCCCTCCCCTCCATCTCAACACCTAGAAGCACATCTGGAAGATAAAGACTTTGAACTGAGGAGTTTTGTTCCCAGGCTGGAAGTTCATCCAGTCTGAATATACAGGAACTGTAACCTTCTTGTACCATCTGTCAGGGTGTGCCACTGCTTGATTCAAATCCTGCTTACTTTGTACAATTTAGGCTGCAAAATATTTTTGCTACTTAAGTAACCAGCTCTCATCTGTATGCTTACCACTTATAATGACTTAAAATCTATCTGCCCATAGTTAATTGATCTGCTTTATATTTTACCTAAAACTTTGTGTTTGGTTGAAGAGCTTGGGACATCTCAGCTTAGAGTACAAAGGTAGAGAAAGTGGCAAACTCCTTTATAAACTTACATTGCCCCAGAGGGCCTTGAACAATGTAAGATGTACAGTACTGAGGTGAACAGCTGGACCTGTGAGGAACTGGTGGCAACCTCTCAACAGCTGGATCATGAGTAGTTGGGGAAATCATTCACAGACCTCAGTGAAAGCGCTGCCAAGTGTCGACGTATTGGAACCAAACGAAGAAAACACATGGACTAGGCTGGAGTCAGAAAAAACCCAGACCTCTCTGGCAAACTGGCGAGAAAAGTGGTAACAGAGGAGGTAACCAGCTACAACAGGGGCAATACAACAGTAACGTGTAACATTCAGAAAATCAGGTATCATGCTGCGAGCATTAACAGCACTGTCAGTGTAGGGCCATGATTTAGCTTTGTGAAGGCTGCACATTTGACATACTTATGGTATAATATAATTAAGAATTGTAGATTTTTAAACCTTTTCTTCTATCTATCTATCTATCTATCTATCTATCTATCTATCTATCTATCTATCTATCTATCTATCTAAAATTGTTCTAGGCTAGTCAGGTCATGTACCATCATGCTCAAGAAATAAAGAGCTTTTGAATTATACGCAACTTGGCCTTATTATATTATATGATCAAAATTTCCACCAACTGGAGGATCAGGAGCTGGGAACTTCCGAGAACAGCAAGTTTCTTTTCCCATGCCACAACAGCATTGAAATTATGATAGTATGGATGTTTACAGATCAAACTGCATTTCTGTTATGTTTGAATCACTAAAATGACCATGGAATTACACGTGCTCTCAAACCGTAAAGTGGATGTTATATTCATGGGACTAGAGTTTGCTGGAGAGGTAGACATAGGGATTTTTGATTATGCAAACTGGCGGCTGCCATTTTGTTTCCATTGCATTCTTTGGAAATAAACAGGATGGTATCAAAGGAATATCAGATTCATAACAATTTCATCTCTTAGCAGGGACATTTCTGCAAGTCTCAAAATATTGGCTAAGAGCAGCAGCAACATAGTATAGTGTGTATTTGTAATGATGCTTAAATTCATTTTTTTCTTGCTGCCCCTGCTGCTGCTCAAAGACACAACACCTGCTACTCAATCTGCTCCCAGAACCATGTGTTCTACTTCCTAGAAAGAACTTCCAGGAAAAGAGAGTTTGTTACATCGAACACTTAGGCCTTGGTTACCTATTGAACATGACCCTAGTAAGAACCATGTGGTTCCAACTCTGTATGTAGCACACCTTTAGTCCACATATAAAAAAGTGGTCCAAATGGTTTACATACAAGCAAGTTCTGCTTGGCTTAGCCATGCCTCCAACAGCAGAGCTAAATCCTGGGTTAGTCTGAGCCATTACCATCTCTACTGAGTTAATGCCACTCAGGATGTCATCAGCATGGTTCAAATGCAAATGATTCTGATAATCATCCCATTAGTGTTCTACAGTGCTTTCATGGCCTATGAATCTCTGAGAATCCACCATTTCTGGGAACTGAGTCAACAGTTGTTGGGTAAGTAGGCAGGGACATTTCAACTGAAATGGTTCAGATGATACTAGTATGGATGTATGGCACATGTGTTGGTAAGTTTGAATAGTGTGCATAGATTGAAATGTTTGTACTTAAACCTCTTCTTTGCTAATTGCTTTGTTGTGACAAAAGGATTGCTCCAGTTCTTTCTCTCCAAACTAAAGCAAGACATTGGCAAAGAGCAGAAGTACATAACCCTTCCTGCCATCTATTGCTTTCTACAAATTTTGACTGCATTTCAACTGAATTAACCCAGCTTTGTCATCCAGGGGATGTTCAGGCAATAAGATATGACATGGTATGAATTATAGTGCAATAATTCATGCCTTGAGCATCTTCAGACAAAAAGCTAAAAGCAGAGTGCCATCTTTGCAACTAGGCATGAATTATTGCACCATAATTCAGGCCCTGAGGAAACAATAAGGGACTATCCAGAGACTATCAATATGTGGGAAAAATGCATTAAGCCTGTTCTTATGGGGATAGGGTGTGGTGCTGCATGCAGAAGTAGAAATATGCTCTTTGGAGCGTTCTGTCTATACACACACGTGTTCTGTACAGAGGAGTTAGCTAAAAACACAGGGCCTGACTTAATCTAGAATGGGGCATGATATCATAGGGTTGGAAGGGACCTCATGAGGTCATCTAGTCCAACCCCCTGCTAAAAGTAGGACTATTCCCACTAAATCATCTCAGACAGGGTTTTGTCTAACTGGGCCTTAAATGTTTCCAAAGATGGAGATTCTATCATGTCCCTAGGTAACCCATTCCAATGCTTCACCACCCTCCTAATGAGAAAGCTTTTCCTAAGATCCAACCTCGACCACATCAGCTGCAACCTGAAACCATTGCTCCTTGTTCTGTCCTCTGTTACTACTGAGAACAGCTGAGCTCCGTCCTCTTTGGAGCACACCTTCAACTTCAAATGCAAGACTGGCTGTGTGCATAACAGCTGTTGTTTGGGGAGTATTTGCTCAGTTCTCCATCTCTGTTTTGAATATTTAACACTTGTCATTCTAAAGGAATCTGAAACAGCTTATATACTTTGCATAAACTATATACAAGGATCGCTTCACCTGGCAAGAGCCTGCACTCACAGGGTGATGTATACAGGAGCATCTGAAACACAAGAGTGTGACTTGACAGATGAATTCATTTATATCACAGGTATCAATCAAAAGAAATGAGGACATGGAGAGGGCCATGAGCTGAAGTCTTTAAGTTCCATAGAGCTTTCACTCCATGGACCACTCCCAGGGTGTAGGGCGGTGTAGTATCCTGACACTGCCAGGACAGTAATGAAGGACAGAGAAAGTCTGAGGACAATTTACAAGGACCAAATGACGTAACAAGGGGTAAAATCTTCACTGAAGAGGAGCTAATGGAATAGTGATTTTGGAAACAAAGGCTGTAGACGTGAGCCTCTACAAGTCCTAACAACACTATTGGACTAATTGGTTGATCCTGTAGTAAAGTACAGAGTTATCAGACAGCTAGGTAAAGAGGATAGTCTAAATTGGTGAATTTAATTTCACTACCAGGGAATGGAAAATCTGACACAAGAGGAGAGATTTAAAAGCCTGAGGCTGTTCAGTTTAGAGAAAGACGAGTGAGGGGCCTATGGGAGGAATGATGTGGAGGAAGGGATTAGGGAAGTGTTCTTCACCTCTTCACATCAACCAAGAAGTGGAACTCACTCAATGAAATGAATGGGCAGCAGGTGTAAACCAAAGAAAAAGAGGTACTTCTCACAAGAGGCATAATCAGTCTGTGAAACTAGTTGCTATGGACTGTATAGAGTGAAGGCCAAATGCATATGTGGCTTACGAAAAAATGGAGATATGTTCATGGAGGATCAATCCATCAACGGCTTTTATCAAAGATGGTCAGAGCGGCTAGGCCATGCCCTGGGGGCAGGACCAGCCTAAAGTTTTCTGGTGCCCTAGGTATCTGTGATTTTGACACCCAGCTGGGGGTGTGTGGGGCCCAGGGCAATTGGCCTGTGTGGGTACCCCCCAACTGCCCCCCCTGCACTTGGGGCAGGGTGTGAGCTGGCTCAGAAGCTGACACCGCACTCCTGTCCCTCCCCTGAGCTGGGGATGGAGTGGGCCAGTCTAGGTTCTGGGCTCTGCTCTCTCACCCCGACTCTGGACTGGCCTTCCCTGCACTCAGGGCAGAACAGCCAGCCCAGAGCAGGGGCAAGAAAGCAGAACCCTGCCTCTGGGCTGGCCCGCTCCACCCCTGGGCTGACTGTTCCCTGCCTTTGGGGTGGGGTGAGCCGGCACAAAGCAGAGGCTGGCTGCACTCCCGCCCCCACCTTCCCTGCTGCCCATGGCTCCATGCTGAAAGCAGTAGGGAGGGAGAGAAGGACAGCGTGGCCATCGAGGAGCAGTGGCGCAGGCCCCACACTGCCCTGCTCATAGCAGGACAGAGAAAGGCCTATGGAAATGTGGGGCCAGAGGCCTGCTTCTGGGGAGTGCCCTTGGTGCCCCCTTACTGTTTGGCACCATAGGCGACTGCCTAGATAGCCTCTATGGTAGGGGGGCCTGCAACTCCCAGCTGCCGGAAGGAAGGTGAAAGTGGACGTCTGGGGACATCTCAGTCAAAACTGCCCTCCTCTCTGGTTCCCTGAGTAGTCTCTGCACTGACCACCAGTGTCACAAAGTGAGTGATGGGCCACTGCTCTGACCCAGTATGGCCATCATCCGGAGGCACCCAATGCAGGGAGCTGGATGCACTGTTTCTGCCTTCCACCAGGTGGTCACATGCTGTCCTGCAGCTGAATTTAAGTGTGCTGTCAGGTGGCCATGACCATGGAGCTGGCAGTGGTCAGAGCTCTCCTGGGGCACCTTCTTAGCATTGTGGGCAGCACATCAGTCCCCCAATCTGTAGGTCAATTAGCTCTGATCCTTACGGAAGACTACCTGAGCCTTTTGCATTGATCCTTCCCCTTCTGGGAGGCTGGCCAGCCATCCTCTGCAGTTAACTGAAGTATAGAGGTGCCTCTGCTGCCTTTTAATTCTTGAGGATGACCCATGTGTGAGCAGCTGCCAAAGAAATTTGTTGGGCATTCTCCTGATGGTCTAGTGGTCGTGGGAGCAGAGGGAAGAACCTCTCCTACATTAGCAAAAGAAACTAAGAGAGAGGAAGAAAGGGTAGGAATAAAGGATTTGTTTTCATGCTGGAGAAAGCAACATAGGAGGGTCCTCAAGAGCTCTGGAAAGGGACCTATGCTGATCCACAGATTCCAAAAAGAGCTGGAAAGGAGGTAGAAGAGGGATGTGACTAAATTGACAGGTGAAACAAAAGTCCTCAAGATGGTCAAATTCAGTGAGTGCTGAGAGTTGAAGTGATCTGTCC
Organism: Podocnemis expansa; assembly: GCA_007922195.1. NCBI lineage: Eukaryota > Metazoa > Chordata > Testudines > Podocnemididae > Podocnemis > Podocnemis expansa. The sequence goes on from ML682047.1 coordinate 2,135,753, forward strand.
AAAGTGAAGGACAGGGCAACATGAACTCTGGCCACTCAAGTTGTAAAAGGAGTTGTGGCACCCCGTGTCTGAAATCAATGCTGCAAATGCTCAATATTCACCAATATCTTATAATTATGAAATGTTTGGTAGAAAATACATCTCGAGCAGTAGTACATTAAATGTTGTGATATGCTAAACTTTAATATCCTATTGGGTTGCATGTGCTACCATCGTATATGAAATTATAAAATATTGTTTTAAATCCCACTACAACTTGCAATGAGGTGAGAGCCACCTCAGCCAGCTTTTTGGGTACAGCAAAGAAGTGACCAGACTTGTCAATGGCCTATCAAGGAATGATTCTGCTTAACTGCAGACTCTGTGGCTATGTCTACATAATGTCAATTTCCATAGGGATAGCCTTGTTAGTCTAGTCCGGCAAAAAAAACCAAGGAGTCATTTGGCACTTAAAGACTAACAGATTTATTTTTCACGTGAGCTTTTGTGGGAGAAAATCCCACTTCATCAGAAACCTCTGATGAAGTAGGATTTTGTCCCAGGAAAGCTCACGCGAAAAATAAATCTGTTAGTCTTTAAGTGCCACACAACTCCTTGGTTTTGTTTTATTTTGTTTTGTTTTTTATGTCTACATATGCAATTTTAGTTCAGACTTGCTAGTTTGAACTAAAGAAGTCTGAGGTTAGTCTGAACTAGAATCATAGAATCATAGGGTTAGAAGTGACCTCATGAGGTCATCTAGTCCAACCCCCTGTAAAAAAAAATTGCAGGACCACTCTCACTAAATCATCCCAGCCAAGGTTTTGTCTAACTGAGCCTTATATATCTCCAAAGATGGAGATTCTACCACTTCCCTAGGTAGCCCATTCCAATGTTTCACCACTCACCTAGTAAGAAAGTTTTTCCTAATATCCAACCTCAACCTCCCCAGCTGCAACTTGAAACTGAAGTAAAAAAAAAAAAGCATTGAGCAGTTCAGTCTTTCCCGCATCGTCCACCAGAAGGATACCTGCCTTATTCAGTAAGGGACCAACACCATCCCTGATCTTCTTCTTATTGACATACTTTTAGAACCCCTTCCTGTTGTCCTTTACATCCCTTGCTAGCTGCAACTCCAATTGTCCTTTGGCCTTTCTGATTTTATTTCTGCAGTCCTGAGCAATACCTTTGTACCCCTCCTTAGTCATCTGTCCAAGCTTCCACTTCCTGTAAGCTTCCTTTTTATGTTTTAGCTCAGTGCAGAGTTCTCTGTTAAGCCACACTGGGCCCCTTACACGTTTGCTGTTCTTTGGAATGGTATCTTCCTGTGCCCTTAGCAGGGTTTCTTTAAATACAGCCAGCTCTCTTGGACGTCTTTCCCCATCAGATCAGCCTCCCAAGAGATCCTGCCGATCAGCTCCCTAAGGGAGCCAAAATCTGCTTTTCTGAAGTCCAGGGTCTGTGTTTTGCTTCTTTCCTTTTTTTCCATTAATCAGCATCTTGAACTCTACCATTTCATGGTCATTTCTGCCCAGGTTGCCATTCACTTCTACTTCCCCAATCAATTCTTCTCTGTTTGTGAACAGCAGGTTGAGAGGTTAGTTCGAACTAAGCGCTAGTTCGAACTAAGCATGACTTTTTAGTTTGAACTAGCCACACGTTCTAGTTTGAACTAGCATTTTAGTTCAAACTAGAATGCATGGCTAGTTTGAACTAATGGCTTAGTTCGAATTTTTTAAGTTTCAATTAAGCCTCAGTTCATGTCTTGCCCATGCTTAGTTCAAACGAACGTTCAAACTAAGGACAGAAATTCAAACTACCCAGGGGTACTTATTAGTTTGGACTAAGCTTTGCATAGTTCAAACTAAGAAATTTCTTAGTTTGGACTAGGCAAAGTCTGGTGTAGCCAAGTGCTAAATTAGTCTGGACTAAGCTTGCTTCTTTGGCAGTGTAGACATAGCCTGTATATTCACAATTGGGTTCCTTTCCCCCAGTGGAAGCGGCCACCATGTCACATGCATGGACTGTTCTTGCCAGGTGAAAAACAGTACAGGAGTGGGCTTGTGATATCAGTGCTTGGTTCCACTCCCATTCAGCTGAACACCTGAAGGACCCTCTGGGAGACAAAAGGACTTTGAAAGAGGGGAAGGGGGTTCCAGGTGAGGAAGTTTGCCCTGCCTGCTTTTAAGAAACTGCTTGTACCAGCTAACCAGGGTTAGCCATTGCTCTTTTAAATATTGTTAGTGTGTAGAAATTGTTTAAAGAATAACAGAAGTTACCAAGTGAAACAAACATAAGATCACATTTGCCACTTGTAATCACTTAAAAATCTATATTTCTGTTATTATACTTGTTTAATATTTTATCTTAAGCAGTGTGTCTTTGTGTGACATGTTTAGACAAACTGCTCATTAACAAAAGCCGGCACGTATTCTTTCCACTTTGAGGGAAAGGTGGTTGGATAATAATCTCCACTGGCCAGGCCCTTTGATCAGGGCAGATGGGGTAGTCCTAGGCTGAGGAGCCAGCTGGAGTTTCCCTGTTGTTGGTGTGACATTCCCCTCCTGCAATCTGGACTGCTGGGCAGCTGTATCATCTCAGTTCTACACTCCTGGGTCTCAACTTATTCTCACTTCACAGTGTGAACTCCCACTCCTGAGTCACCTCATGCCCAACCTCCTGAATGAAATCAGTCCATCACCCAGTGGATGAGTGCATTGGCAAGCCACTCATGGGACAGACCACAAGGAAACATCCCCACTCCCAGATACAACCCTGGGAGCTACTATATTGCAGGGTTCAGGGATGCCCACTGCACCCTGCAAGCTCATTTACACTTATACATCAGTTTATAAAGAAATTGACATGCACCAGCTCTGTCACTTAGAGTGAGGTATCTGCACACACCCAATCCACATGCACTGCTTGAGATAAAACAAACATTTTTATTGATTACAGTAAGATTTTAAGGGATTATAAAGCAGAATAATATAAATCCAAAGATTATTAAGTGAAGGAGTTAGTCACAATCAAATAAAAGAAAACTCTTATTCTAAAAGAAGATTACTTTTTAAGTCTGTGCTCAGATTACTGCACAGGTCGACTGACACGTCATACCATCTGACTCCCCATCCCTGTGAGAAGGTGCAAGTCCTTGATGTTGTTTGGGAGAAAGATCCAAGGAGAGAACCCCTAGATAAGGTGCCTGTTAACAAATTTCCTCAACACCCTCTGGGATCAGGTGATCAACCATGTCCAACAATGGCCGTGATTCCTTCCATTTGAGCTAAAGTGCTCATAGGTGCTTAGGGCAGCTCATTGCTAATGTCTGCACGCATCCTCTAGTTGTGGAAACACAGCTTTGTGTTTGTCTATATGTATTCAAGCCATGTGAGACACACATTTGGGGACATGACATGGCAGAGCTTCATATCTATACATATGTATAATATTGCAGGAAATGAGCTACAGTAACAGCAATGTTCAGCAAATCATGAGCATTCCCAAAACACCTGACATGACATACCTCGCATCAGGCAATAAACAATTACACTGTATGAGTTAACATGAATGACACATAGATCACACCAAAGGCTGTATGTGGGTTGCAGCATGTCACGTTCGGTTCCTAAGTGGCTGGAAAGCATTCATTGAACTAAACTGGGTGTAGTCCCTGTACGTGGAGGACTGTACAATTCCAACACCTGGCAGGGGTCTGTGGCCTGTCATAGTATCAATATAAGGGGGAACCCAAGCTGGTCAGACACAGGGGTCAGTGGGACCACAGCTACCAGGAGGTACACCAAGGATTCTACATACCATCACTGCAGACCAAGAAAGAATTTTAAGAGCAACTAGATAGAAACACCAAACAACCAGAAAAATTAGTTTCAAGTACGTAAGAAGTAGGAAGTCTGCCAAGGAGTCAGGAGGTCACTGGATGATGGAGGTCCTAAAATATCACTCCAGAAACACTAGGGCCTTGCAGAGAAGCTCAATGAATTCTTTCCATTGACCTTCACTGCAGAGGGATGTGGAGACCCTATGTGCAAGCCATTTGTATAAGGTGGCAAATTTCAAGCACTGCCTCACTTTGAGGTGTGGAGAAAGGAGATTTGGCATGCAATTGACAAATATCAAATATGACATTTGAAATAAAAAACATGGCAATATTGAGTTTGTCAGCCCAGTGGTCCATCTAACCCAGTATCCTCTCTTCCAACAGTGGCCAAGAATCAGAATTATAGATGACTTGTTATCCTTTCTTTCCCCCACCTCACCTCCCACATTTTTAGCCACTAGAATGTTATCTCTCTGTGTGTGTAGAAAAACATTGCTGTCACCCTGCAGGATGAAAGGGGTTTGTGTGAGGGGAGGGTGAAATTTAGTCACCCCACTCTGTCCATAATTACATCTATATACCTAAGGCTTTGTTAGTCCTCTCCCTTTAAACTACATTTTTGAGGTGCCTGTTTTACATTATATTATTTGTATGGTGGGAGAGCGTACACCACGCATGTCAAACATGCAGCCCATGGGCCAAATGTGGCCCCTAAACCTCTTCCATTTGGCCTGTGACTGCACTTGGAGGGACCACATTCTCTCCCTAACAGAGAGAGAGAGAGAGTGAGTGAGCATGTGAGGTCTCCACAATGGCACGAGAGTGTCAGGTCCCCCGACATCACTGGGTATGTGAGAATGTGCTCCATGAGACCACATTCTCTCCCTAACAGAGAGAGAGAAAGAGCGAGAGAGGTATTGCAGAGCCACGAGAGTGTCGTAGTATTTGGATTTATGGTATATACAACCCATTGGAAGGACATTTAAGTAAAATCTGGCCTGTCATAGCAAATGCATTTGATACCCCTGGCATAAAGTCACTTCTGTTGGCAGCTGAAACATGTAGTCTTGCTCTGTAAATATGAAATACAAGTTTCAGGATGCCAAAAAGGCAATTTAAATAGTAAAACATTTGTGATTGAAAAAACTGCATGTATTATTCCAATCTAATTGTAGTGGGATTAATTTGCCTTTAATAGAATGCCGCTAAAAATTTATATTATTATCTTTAATAATATTAATTCTACACAAATTTTTCCATTTACATTGTTCATTTAAGGGCAGCCACATTAAGCTCCCCAGCATTTAGCTTAGGGTGTTCAGCAAGTCACTTATCATTTGCACAAGTGGGGATTCCCCTAGGCAATTTGTGGAGAAATAAAGATCAGTTTCGAGTGAAAGGAAGTTTTTTAAAAAATTATAGTATTAAATAAGTAGATATTAATGTGTCATATTTAGAACATAACACAACCCATAATCTCTTCTGAAGTCTCTTCCACCTCCTAAACATATATTTTTGCCCTTCCAGAGGAATCTTTTCTTCTGCTGTGTTAAACATCAGGCATTACTATTCTAACTGTTAAAATAAAATTGTTAAGCTCATAATGTAAGAGAAATAAAAGCTTGGCAGCAAAATAGTGCCTTCCGAGCAGAGCATCAGTTTGCTGGTGACAGCATTGTACTTGTCATTGCAATTTATATTACAAACCAAGGACTGAAGCATTATTTCATTAGGTACTTTGAAATTTCACCAACCTAATGGAGCTGAAGAAGTTTTCTATTAGAACCCGACACATATTTATTTGCTTGTTAATATATATTTACAGTTATTTAATGTTGAATCTGCAAAGTTAATGAAAAGGTGAGATATGAAGTCGCAGCAGGAAGCATGCCACCTTTGAGATAACTGTTCCTTGGAAGATGGGAGTAGCAGTAAGGAATTATTTGATTCTAATTCTAGCTGTGATCTGGAAGAAGTCAGGTAACTTACCTGCCTTAATGTATAGCATGTTTGCCTACCTTTCAGAAGGGCTAGGGGTTCATCAGTTGCTTGCAGGGCTCTGTATCTATTGCTGAGCATATCTATATCTGTAATCACTGTATCTATTGCTAAGCATCATTTATTCTCTAGTACAGTAAATATACAGACACTGTAGACATTCACCCCTGTGTGACGATTGGGCTATTGAATTCAGCGTTTCACCTAAAGCAGGAATTCAACTTATTTTGTATGAAGAAAGCATTATATCATCCCCAAACTTATAGCACCTCATATGTGTGTAAAGTCTGAATCCTTGTGGAATTTTCAACTAAATCTATTTTTTAGTGTATGAATTGCATTTCATTAAGCATCTGTATCTTCTTCTCTAGCATCTGAGCATTATAAGACCCTTTCCTCATAACAAACACGATGTACAGTATTACCTAAAATCTTAGTTATATACTTGTACTTGCCCCCTAAACACATAATCTACCACACACTAACCTGAGCACATATATCAACCACAAGTAACTGCTAAGGTTATAATTAAAGCTTTGTTTTATAATGCAAGGTACATTAATTTGTTGCAGGTCACATATTTCTGTGGGCTTTTTTTTTGGAGATGGAAGTTCTTTGTCAAAATGTTGAGCCTATCAGTGGAAATAGGATATATGGATAGGCTATTAGGGATAAACAGTCTCCCATGACTTGAGGTTTTTTCATTTATTTTATTTTATTTTTGCTTTTTAGGGTTTGGTGTGGGGGAATGTCATATTCATGCTGCTTTAATTCTTTTTAAACTAATTTATTTTTTTATAATACATGGATTTATATTCTTAGATACAGAGGGAGAGAGAGAGAGAGACCACTGAAATTCAACCACTTCCTGGGTGGCAATGTAACATCAGCATCTTAACACTACCTAATAAAAGTAATTAATAGTTTAGCTCAAGGGAGAAAAATCTGTACATACTTGAAATTACAGGATAATTTTAATAGTTGGAATTTTGGTATGATATGGGTCCACTATCTGTACTCTTACAAAAACCCCTATGGGATCTATAATAGATGTATTCGTTTTATACAGTATGCAAAGACAGCACCTACAGCAACAGTGCACTTTCTTACATCATGCTGGGCAATGGGTTGACACAGAACTACAAGGAGAGAGCACCTGCTATTCAGTAGGTCCTACTGAATCACAAACACTATTTTTTCACAGAGCTGTACATTCTTTTGGAGAGTCAAATGAATACTGACCAGGTATTAAAAGAATACTGCTTTCCTTGTGATACAAAATGAGTTCATAGTTTGGTAAGTGAAGTTACTCCAGATTACCAAGCAGTTAGTGTGAACATAATTTGACCCAAAGAGTTTAAAGTATTTATCTGAAAGGATGTAAGATGCCAGACTGTCCACCCGGGAGAGACATCACACTTCCGCACTACTGTGCACTCATGGATGCAGACTCAAAAAGAGAAATTAGCCTTTGGGCCAGCATTCCTGGTCCCTTCTGCAGGGCATGGCTGTCTGAGTAGTCTCTATCCCTCGGCCCTCAGGCAAAGCAGAGAGACAAGCTAGGGTATATATCCCTTTGCGGGGCAAATAAACAGCCTTGGAGTCCCAGGCAAGGCAAATAATCTGTGGGTCTTGAAGGCTTGACAGCCAGCAATGACGCTACCACCCCTGAAGTAGTGTGGAAAGGGGCAAGGGGAATGCAGCCCCTCCCGACTCCCCTTCATCACAGCCCAGATCCCTATCAGTGGCAAAGGGATCTGCAACTGGATCAGCAAGGGCTCCAACAGCAACTCACCACACAAGCAGACCATCATCCAGCTCCCCTGGACTACTGCCTTCCCCCCTTTTTTGGAGTACCCGGCTCTTAGGATCACCTTCATACTTTTATACTTCCAGTCCCGCCGCTCAACTTTCAGTGGGTGATTTTGGCTCCACCCACCAGGGCTCAAGCCACCTCCCCATCCATCTCAGAAGGAGGCCATGCCCCCTCACTACAAAGGGGTTATGACATATCCTGTCTAGATCTGTCTGGCTTTCTCCCCCTCATGCCTACATACATATACTTACACATGTTCACCCTGGTCAGTGTCACTCTGGTTCTGAGGGAGCAATTCAGATAGAAGTCTGAATCCACTGCAAGCCAGAGCTCACCCTGTGAGAATATGAGTATGGCTGCAGCCTGAGGGAGCATGGTATCCAGATGTATTGACAGAAAGGCATACCTAAGGAAACACAGCTCAGGAGCAGTCAACGAGCTCAGTGAAGGAATAGGTGAAGGGAGAGTTAAGAGCCAGTAAGAGCTTATTTTAAAGGATCAGCTAATGATTTCTGAAGGAATCTTTAAGTGAGTACTTTGAGCTTCATCTTAATTAGAATCTGTTCATTAAATCTTTCCATGTGTTTTATATTACAGTAAGTATTAAGTCTATGAAGTGAACAGTGAAAGAAGCTGGCCTTGCATTTTTGTTTTATGGGGACTTATACTTTTCTGCATAGTTCATTAGTTTCCAGATACAAACAGATACTAGTCTATAGACTCACTACATGGCCATCTGTCTACCTGAGCTACAAGAACCAAATCAAGATCCTTTTCATCATAAAATGGGCCCACTAGGAACTGCTCAAATAGATAACACATGATAGGAGCATGAATAATCCCAGTAGAAGAGGGTGCAAAGAGGATCATGGGTAGAGAAAATATTATTAGTGGGGGTAGTACAGGGACTCCTAAAACTTTCCATTATAAAACCTCTTGCCTCCTTTTGTAAAATGTTTAATTTAACCAGGGGCATAGCCCTGGGTGGACCTGGGTAGCCCTCCTTGCATCACCTCTTGCCCTCCATCCTCCCTCCTCCTCCCACAGGGCCTCTTATTACTCAGCAACTGGAGCATCTCAAGCAGATTCCAGTCACATAACTGGAAACTGCCCTTGGCCAGGCTCACTCTGCAGATTCAGGGGTGTGGGCATAAAATCGGAGCTGGCTATGCTCCTGGTTGATACTACACAATCCATCTTTCAAGGTCCATGTCTCCCACAGATGCCTATCACAATATGTGGTATACTTCATCCAGCGCACTAAATGCCCCAGTAATAATTAAGTGGATGAAACCAGACACAGTCATTATATTCAGATAAACACGCAGGGAAATGATAAAAGATAAAACCACCTATTGCCTGGGGGGGGGGAGGGACTTCACAAAGCGATCACTCTATATCAGACCTATTTGTCTTCATCGTCAGGAAAGCCTGAACAGTATTTTCAAAAGAGAAAAGCTTAAATGCATTGCTCAACTAGACAATGAAGATCATAGACTGAACAGAGACATCGAATTTATGGTTTATGACTACCCACTAATTCCCTCTTTTTGTTCTATGATTGCAGAGCTGTTAATGGGCCACTCTCTACCTTGAATGGTCCCTTACATTATTTGCTATCTGCTCATGCTAAACAATCTGTTCCATATTCAGTTTTGCTGTGATGCTGGAGTACCTTTCTCAGACCTGAAGAAGAGCTCTTTGTGGTTCAAAAGCTTGTCTCTCCCACCAAAAGCTGGTTCAATAAAGCACATTACCTCACCCACCTTTTCTCACTAACAGAGTGCTGCAATGTAGAAAGTCCTTGGCTACCTTCCTTGTTAATGATACAGGATGTGGGGGTTACTAGAATTACACAAAATAGAATTTGCTTATGCTATTTGCTTTCTAAGAAACCCTTGGACATTATACACAAATAAAATATGCTGAAAAATGATTACTAAGTTTGTGAAGTCAAATACTTAAATGGGAGGAATGTAACATGTTAATGAAACTTTAATTCAGTCCCCACTGGCAGGTCTTATGACAGTCTATGGTTACCTCACTTACTTGTTTCCCATTGGAAGCACTGCTACCTCATTTGGTGAACAGTGCCATTCTCAGTGAATAAGGCACCTTGTTCAATATATGTTTCTATCCTCATGGTCAATATATAGACCAGACCTTATTTATTACAAATCATACAAATTATGCAATGAATAAAACTCCACTTTGAAATAGGAGAGTGTTATCATCATTTCCCTATTTACAGATAGTGAAACTAAGACAGAAAAACAAAACAATTTGCATAAGGCCACACATTGAATTGAACTTCTTATTGGATAGAGAGCTTGCCAACACAATTTGCAGCAGCCTCATCAGTGAAGTTCATTGCCTTAGACCACCAGCAAATCTGGTCAGAGGGCAGTCATTGGTGATGTGTGACAGTGGCTTTGGTCACCATTCACCATCTTCTGCAAGCACATGATGTCAATGTCATGAGGACCTGATAAATTGATGATAATGCTATGATCAGCTGCCACCACTTCCTCAGCGTTGAGCTGTAGCATTCTCAAGGCTAGCTCTTTGGAGGGTGGAATTGCAACAGGAATATCAGTTGGGAAGTGATATAGACGCACCATTAGAAAGGACTTTGCAATGCAGTCTCCGGGTTGGATTATCTGTTTCCCTGGTATGAACTAAGTACACATGGAGTGCTCAATAAGAGCATTGATACATTGTTCCATTGATGTAATGGTAGAGCCACAATTTGAATGCAGGACTTCTTGACTTGAACTTCCGTACCCATTCCATTTGGCCAACTGGATCTTCAGAGACAATTTCTGCAGACTTCATGCAGAGAACATGCTGATGATTAACAATACAATCAAGCTTGCTCACAACGAGATTTCCAGCTGTCTAAGGAAGACAGAAGAGTGGGGGAGGAGAACTTGAGTGGGGGAGGAGAACTCCAAGAAAAACTGCAAGGAGGTTTATGTAATAGAATTGGAAATCAACATGACAAAGTAGGGCAATCGGCCAGGTATCTTAGGTGCCTATACACTAATGCGAGGAGCCTGGGAAATAAGCAAGAAGAATTGGTAATACTAGTGCAGACAAGGAATTATGATATCATAGGAATAACGGAGACATGGTGGGATAGTCTGCACGACTGGAGCTCTGCCATGGATGGGTATAAACTGTTCAGGAAAGACAGGCAGGGAAGAAGAGGGGGAGGAGTAGCACTATATGTAAAAGAGCACTATGACTGTTCAGAGCTCCATTATGGAAATGGAAACAAACCAGTTGAAAGTCTGTGGGTTAAGTTTAGAGGAGAAGGCAACAAGGGGGATGTCATGGTGGGTGTCTGCTATAGACCACCAGACCAGAAGCAGGAGGTGGATGAGGTGTTATATGGACAACTAGCGGAAGCTTCCAGACCACAGGCCCTGGTGCTGATGGGGGACTTCAATTACCCTGACATCTGCTGGGAGGCCAATACAGCAGTGCATGGACAATCCAGGAAATTTTTAGAGAGTGTTGGGGACAACTTTCTAGTACAAATGCTAGAGGAACCAACTAGGGACCTTGCACTGCTCGACCTGCTGCTCACAAACAGGGAAGAATTGATCAGGGATGTAGAGGTAAATGGCAAGCTAGGCAGTAGTGACCATGACATGGTTGAGTTCAGGATGCTGATTAAAGGAAGGAAGGAAAGAAGCAAAACAAAAACCTTGGACTTCAAAAAAGCAGATTTTGGCTCCCTCAGGGAACTGATGGGCAGGATCCCTTGGGAAGCTAATCTGAAGGGGAAAGGAGTCCAAGAGAGTTGGTTATATTTTAAAGAAACCCTGCTAAGGGCACAGGAAGTTGCCATTCCAATTAGGAGAAAGAACACTAAACATGTGAGGCAGCCAGAATGGCTTAGCCGAGAGAACTCTGCTCTGAGCTTAAACATAAAAAGGAAGCTTACAGGAAGTGGAAGCTTGGTCAGATGACCAAGGAGGCATATAAAGATATTGCTAGGGACTGCAGGGATAAAATCAGAAAGGCCAAAGGACAAATGGAGTTGCGGCTAGTGAGGGATGTAAAGGATAACAAGAAGGGGTTCTACAAATATGTTAATAACAAGAAGAGGATCAGGGATGGTGTAGGCCCCTGGCTGAATAGGGCAGGTGTCCTTGTGACACAGGATGAGGAAAAAGCTGAAGTGCTCAATGCATTTTTTGCTTCAGTTTTCACAGGCAGGGTCAGCTCCCAGCCCACTACCATGGGTGTGGCAGATGGGAGAGAAGAAGACAGGCCCTTGGTGATGGAAGGTCAGGTTAGGGACTGCTTAAAGAAGCTGGATGTGCACAAGTCCATGGGGCCGGACGAACTGCATCCAAGAGTGCTAAGGGAATTGGCCGATGAGATAGCAGCACCGCTGGCCGTTATCTTTCAAAACTCATGGAGAACGGGGGAGGTGCCAGAGGATTGGAAAAAAGCAAATGTAGTGCCTATTTTCAAGAAAGGGAAAAAGGAGGATCCGGGGAATTACAGACCTGTCAGCCTCACATCAATCCCTGGAAAAATTACGGAGAAGATTCTCAAAGAATCCATCCTCAAACGCTTAGAGGAAAATAAAGTGATCAGGAACAGTCAGCATGGATTTACCAAGGGTAAATCATGCCTGACAAATCTCATCTCCTTCTATGATCAGATGACTGGTTTTTGGATGCAGGAAGAACCGTTGATGTGATACACCTTGATTTTAGCAAGGCTTTTGATACAGTTTGCCACAGCATTCTCATTGGCAAATTAAGGAAGTATGGGTTGGATAGGTGGACTATAAGGTGGATAGAAAACTGGCTAGATCAACGGTTTCAGCGTGTAGGAATCAATGGTTCCATGTCTAGCTGGCAGCCAGTCACGAGTGGTGTGCCCCAGGGGTCAGTCCTGGGGCCGGTTCTGTTCAACACTTTCATCAAAGATCTGGATGATGGAATAGACTGCATTCTCAGTAAGTTTGCAGATGACGCCAAGCTGGGGGGACCAGTAGATATGTTGGAGGGCAAAGACAGGATTCAGGGAGATGTAGATAAATTGGAACAGTGGGCCAATAAAAATCTTATGAGTTTCAATAAGGACAAGTGTAAAATCCTGCACTTGGGACAGAAAAATCCCATGGACTGCTACAGGCTGGGAAACATTCAGTTAAGTAGCAGCAGTGTAGAAAAGGACCTGGGGGTCATGGTGGATGGGAAGCTAGATATAAGTCAGCAGTGTGCTCTTGCTGCCAGAAAGGCCAATGGCATACTGGGCTGCATCAAAAGAAGTGTTACCAGCAGATCAAGGGATGTGATCATTCCCCTCTATTCTGCACTGGTAAGGCCACATCTAGAATACTGTGTTCAGTTTTGGGCTCCCCACTACAAAAAGGACAAGGAAATGCTAGAGAGAGTTCAGATGAGAGCAACCAAAATGATTAAAGGGCTGGAGCACAAGCCCTATGAGGAAAGACTGAAAGCGTTAGGCTCATTTAGTCTGCAGAAGAAAAGATTGAGGGGGGATTTGATAGCAACCTTCAACTACTTGAAGGGATGCTCTAAGGAAGATGGAGCTCGACTGTTCTCGGTAATAACAGAGGACAGAACGAGGAGCAATGGTCTCAAGTTGCGGTTAGGGAGGTCGAGGCTGGATATTAGAAAAACCTTTTTTACTAGGAGAGTGGTGAAGCCTTGGAATGAGCTGCCAAGGGAGGTGGTGAAATCTCCATCTTTGGAGGTGTTTAAGGCCTGGCTGGACAAAACCATGACCGGGATGGTTTAGTGGGAGTGGTCCTGCCTCTGGCAGGGGGTTGGACTAGATGACCTGTGAGGTCCCTTCCAACCCTATGATTCTATGAAGATTCTAGTTGGCCAGTTACAATGGGGTAGACATGTTAATCTAGTTCAGCAAAAGAAACAAGGAATTCTGTGGCCCTTTTTAAAGACTAACAAATTTATTTGTTACTTGAGCTTTCATGGGAGAAAGTCCCACTTTGTCAGATGCTTGAGGATGGAGATCCTATACTAAGAACAGAAAGAACATTTTGCAAGGGGCAGATGGAAAACAGTGTTACCCCAAAAATTTGATCCCCAAAATCTAATCACTCAATTTATCAAGTTTCAGACCGTCCAGCAGTCTGGATATAATTACAATCTCAGGAGGTAACCCAAATTAGGTTATTTCACTTAAACAGACAAATATCCAAATCCTGGGATAAATGTCCCAAGTTGGGGACTACGGCTACAGCCCACCGATCAAGCACAGACTCACAAGCAACAGAGATTCAGAGTCAATAATTTGTTTTGATCAAAAGCAGCTTTATTGTAACATGTATTGTAAGCACCGACTAAAGCGCTACTGTCTCTTTAAAAAAACCCGCTACTTAACATCAAGCTTAAAGGCATTAAAATTATTCTAGGAAA